>CM035142.1:54847031-54912031 GCA_020205605.1 Panax ginseng
TGAAGTATCCTATGGAGATTGATGAAAATATTTCAGATTCAATCTGGTACAACTCTACTAGATAAAGTAAAGGAGGCTCAGCTTCAGGACGACGAATGCAAAAAGGTGACAAAGAAGATATCTGAAGGAACTGAACCGAGATTCAAGATGGATAAGGAAGGAATACTGAGATTTGAAAGTAGAATTTGGGTTCCGCCAGTACAAGAGATTAAGGAAGAAATTTTGAGTGAGGCTCATAGGTCATGATATTCGATTCACCCTGGTAGTACCAAAATGTACCAAGATCTTCGATAATATTTCTGGTGGCCAAATTTAAAACGAGATGTTGCAGAATGTGTTGCCAAGTGTCTTACCTGTCACAAAGTGAAAGCAGAACATCAGAGACCAAGTGGATTGCTACAACTGTTAGAGATCCCAGAAAGGAAATGGGAACATATTACAATGGACTTTGTGGTTGGCCTTCCGACGACTCAGAAAGGCTACGACGCAGTATGGGTTATCGTTGACCGACTGACGAAATTCGCACACTTCCTTCCGATTAAAATCAGATTCAACTTAGATCAGTTGGCGAGGTTATATGTAAAAGAGATTGTTTCGAGGCACGGAGTTCCGGTGTCAATTGTTTCTGATAGAGATCTGCGCTTCACATCGAATTTCTAGAAACGTCTTCAGGAATGCATGGGTACGCAATTGCGAATGAGTACAGCATACCACCCTCAAACAGACGGACAGAGTGAAAGAATGATTCAGACATTAGAAGATATCCTAAGAGCCTGTGTGATAGATTTTAAAGGAAATTGGGATGATCACCTACCGTTAGTAGAGTTCGGCTATAACAACAGCTACCACGCTTAGTATTGGCATGCCGCCTTATGAAGCGTTATATGGCGTAAAGTGCGAAACTCCGCTTTCTTCGGGATGAAGTTGGCAAAAGACAATTGCTAGGGCGAATCGATACAAAGAGATGCCGAGAAATAGTCAAAGTTATCCGAGCACGACCGGTAGCACCAAGATGGATGTAAGAAATACTGATCCACATTGTAAAAATATCGAATTATAATCAGGTAGTTAAGTTTTCTTGAAGGTCTCTCCTTAGAAGGGAAAGATCAGGTTCGGAAAGAAAGGGAAATTGAGCCCAAGATTCATTGGACCATTTGAAGTACTGAGAAGAATCGGAGAAGTTGCATACGAGGTAGCCCTACCTCCATCACTCGAGAATGTCCACAACGTCTTCCATGTTTCGGTGTTACGACCCTACAGACCTGATTACAAGCATGTAATTGAATACGAACCCCTGCATTTTGAAAAAGACTTATCTTACGAAGAAATTCCTGATCAAATTGTCGACAGAAAAGAACAAGTTCTCAGAAATAAAGTAATACCTTCTATTAAGGTAATTTGGAGGAACCACAAAGCTGAAGAAGCTACGTGGGAACTCGAAGAAAATATGATGAAGAATTACCCTCATTTATTTACTTAATTATGTGTAAGCGATTCTGGGGACAGAATCTTTGTAAGGGGGGGATAATGTAACGGGTCAAAATTTTTGAGTCGTGATTCTGGGGACAAAATCCTTTTAAGGGGGGAAAGATGTGACGAACGAGATTTTTGTAATTTAATTCTTAATATTTATTGAAGTAAATAAATATTTTTGATGATTTAATTATTAGATTAAATAATTAATTGATGCAATTGTAGTAGATTAATTTAATTATATGTGTTACATTTATTAAACTAATGTAGAGAATTTTTATTATCGAAGTATGTGATTATGTGATTATGTGAGCTTATTAAACTAATGTAGAGAATTTTTATTATTGTATTAATTTAACTATTCACTTTGATGAGCCTATTTTGACAGTTATTATTGTTATACTCCTGTTGATTCCATATTATATCCAGTGACCAATTGTTTTGCTCACTCTTGCATATTTATAAACTCATTGCAGCTAAAGAAGAGAAGGTAGGTGAACCTTCGACTAGCAAAAGAAAGAGAAAAATGTACAAGTGATGAAGACTTGTAATTTTTACTTTGATTAAGATGTTAGACTTTTATTATGTTGATCTTAGACTTTATTTAAAAGAAGTTATGTAATATTTTTCGCATTTGAATGATGATTAAAGGTTAGATAACCTGGGAGATTTTTATTTAAGTTTAATCATGTATGGGCAGGTTTTGATTATTCAATTTTATTATAATTGGGTAGTTAGAAATGAATGTTTTGATTAAGTGAACACCGAATCCTGTGTGAATAAAGTACCTGGATTTGGGGGTGTCACAAGTTGGTATCAGAGCCTTAGGTTATGAACCTTAGGAGGTTGGAAAAGCCTTAGGAAGTAACCTTTGAAAAGATAGTGGAGATAACTCTTATCGAGTTTTAAGGAAGAAGTAATAAAACACTTATGTGCTTATGTATTTATAGTTTATGTACTCGTGAGTGTCGAGTAGTAATGATTAATAATTAAAACTTTAAAACTTTGTTGTCAGGATGACTAATGTCGGAGAATCCAGTCAGGCTAGGGAGGAGGGACCTCAAGTGCCTATAGAGGATGAGCCTCATGACATTCGGTGGTTTAGAACAACTCTCGCCATTTTGAGTCGACCAGTTGGTCACAGTAGTTGAAGATGAGGATGATGATGTGGAGATAGACGAGGAGGATCTCGTTGAGTTACCACAGGAGGATGAGGATGACGAGGATGAGGAGGAAAGGATTCCACTTAACTCGATAGCAGGACGTATGTAAGACCCCAACTTTTTATAAATAAAATCGAATTTCCTCTAATTATTATTCTTGATTAATAAGGTGGTAATTTGATATAATGCTTTGGATATGGGTAAAATGTGCAAAGTTTACAAAATAAGCAAGTGGTTATAAAATATTCATTATTGTCAGGGAATATTCGTTTGGTCGTGGAATATTCTTTTGTCGGGAATCTCCGTACAACGGCGCAGTCAATTGTGGGCCCCATTACGAAAAACAGATGGATGAAAGAAAACGACAAAGATTGAGTTTTATAAATAACGGCGTAAATTGTTAACGTTAACACTGTTGGGTTACCTGGTGGTTAAAATACAGTAATATGCGTGGTTGCAAGAAGAGAGCACCAGGTATTGCATGATTGTTGAATTATTGATCCTTACGTAAGAAGGCACTACTCAATAATTGTCATAGTAGTTACTGTTCAATATTTTATTTTATTGATTCAATAATTGCTGCGTTGATATTTTATATTATTGTTGTTCAATAATTGTCACTGCACAGTATCTCCATTATCAGATCAATAATTCATATTACTTGAATAATATTATTAGATAAAATTATTGGCAATGTCTAGAAAGTTCAGTCAAGGAGAGGTTTGGTCACCTAATTGCGTGCGATGAGGAGAAATCCTTATTGAAAACCCCCTCCATCTCCGGAACCGCACTGTTGTCAATAATGTGATTTTGTAATATTAATTGTGAATAATTAATTATTGATTTATATGATGAGGAAAATATTGATTTTTATGTGGATATAAATAAAGAAAATTTTTAATGTGACAATTGTTGAAAATTAATATTTTATCTTTTTCTGATAAAATAATTTATTTAAATATATTATTTTAATAATATATTAATGGTGATATTTTTTACAATGAATGTGGGATATATGAATAAATGAGAGGAAGAGTATTTTTGTTGGATTAAATGTTTAACACATGTTTTGTGTGTCGGTGGACACAATTCTTGATCGAAAATTTATTATAGACTGTAAAATCGGCCGTTTGTGGATTTTGGTCAATTTCTGTTTGGAATTTGGGAAAACTTCCTTCTGCAAAGTTGTAGATAATGGAATTTCCTATGGAAAGTCGCGAGTTTCAAATTTTCTGATAACTGAACTATTTTTTATGAATTGTTGAAGTTTCAGAGAATAAAATGATTTTTATTAATTTATGGGTGGGACCCACTTTTTGGTTGGTGTGGAATACACATGTGGGATGCTATTTTTGTTCAAAGATGGCTGATGGCTTTGAAAATTGGTTGGTGAAGGTTGGTGTGGAATAAGAAAAAGAAAATGATATTTTATTATTTTAGTCTCCTTTGGCGTTCTAAGCATTTTCCTATAAATAGAGGCTAAGTTAGAATTGAAAATCACACCGTAAACAAAGTTTTCTCTCTTTCTCTCTATATTATCGAGCGTATTCTTGTGAGTATACTTTGAGTGTTGCTATACTGGTAAGAGTTTACACAAGACTATATCTGAAATTCAAATGTAAGTACGGTTATATTGAGGTAAGGGATGTTGTTTTTTCTTAAATGATATTATCTTCTTCAATATCATTATGCCGAAATATTGTTCTAAACTTTTTATCAATTTGGAACTTTTTCATGTCAGAGTTACTATTCATGAGTTACTATTCATGAGTTACTATTCACAAGTTACTATTCACGAGTTACTATTCACGAAGCGTGATGATGTTTTTGTGAAATTTCTATCTTTTGGTGTCGGAGTTACTATTCACGTGTACGGCACTATTCACGTATACGACACTATTCACGAATACGACACTATTCATCAAAAAATGAAATTTCTTCTTTTTGTCCAAAATATCTATTTTCGCTACTATCTTTGATTGTATCCATGTTTTGATCATTATTTTTGAGTTCTACTTCAAAATCAGTTGTTATGAAGTATTATTGATCTTGGACAAACTGTAGTACGAATCCCTAATATTTGTCCTTCTATCTCACTGGATTCGTTCTTAAAAATATTTTTCATCAGCCTCAGTCCTTAATGGTGATACTTGATAAATATCTTTGGCCTGTAGTGCAAAGATGAATGATTAAACTGATGAATCTCTTTGGCCCGTAGTGCAAAGATGAACAGGTGTTGAGATGAACATGACCAACTGGTGATACAAATGAATATCTTTGGCCTGTTGTGCAAAGATGATTAAAGATGTATATTGATTGTTGTTATAAGGATGAAATATTGATGATGGACTTTTAAATCTTAGAAGACAGTAGAATTCATTCTCTACGTGACTTTTCTAATGGATTGCTGTTTCCGCTGCATTTATTGATCCAAAACTTGTTGTCTATTATATTTTATCAGACTTTTCCCTGTTGAAGACTAACGATAATTTGTTGTATATTATCTTAGTCATAATATTCTTAATGGGCTAGTTGAGCTCACCCTTTCCTTTTTGTTCCATTTTCTTCTCAGGAGGTGAGAACATAGTAGGATCGAGTCGGGGTATGGAGTGATGGTTCTAAGAATATGTTTTAGCAGTCCTCACTATTTCTATAAAATAGTGTTTGAATAATTGTAATGAGGACTTATTTGCGTGTGGATATTGTCTAGAAGACAATATTTGTATTTAAACTCACAGTATGTATTGTCGTATTTCACACGACATTTGTATTATTGAAGTTGTAGTTTGCTTTATGTACCATGTATTTGGCGACTCATAATGGGTGTTGTATACCTATTTTGGGGGCGTCAGAGTTGGTATCAGAGCTTAGAGATATGATCTGTGGCGGAGATCGGGGAATAGAACTAGGAGGGGAGAGACGAGTAAATCCTTCGCTAGTGTGTCCTACCTAAGCTTATTTGTTTGGTCGGTCATAATATAGGGATATTATGTGATACGTTAATTTGTTTAATTAACCCTTGTTTTATGGCAGTATTTAAAAATGGCTGCTGAGAATGTTAACAATGGAGTTTATGAGACGGTGGAACAACCTTTAGTCACAAACCAGGAGAACGTGCAACAGGAAAGCAATATTCCTTCTGTAAACAACACTACCGAGCAAACGATGAATGATGTGATGTTTAGAAGCTTTTTGCACTTCATGCAAAAATCGCATTTAGGAGACTCGTGTGCAAATATACGGTGGAAATGATGGCAACGCTGCGGGTCATCACAACTAAGCATGATTCAAGGAGTTGGGACCACCAGATTTCCATGGAAGGTCGGATCCGATCAAGGCAGAAACGTGGGTCAAGCAAATTACCAAGATATTTGATGTCTTGGGATGCACGGAGGAACATAAGGTTCCATTCGCCACCTTTATGTTTCGTGGTGAAGCAGATTACTGGTGGGAATCTGTGAAGCGTACCCAGCCAGATGCACTCAACATGTCTTGGGAAAGGTTTCAGAAACTGTTCAATGACAAGTACTTTCCAAAAAGTATTCGTCATATGAAGGAGGTAGAGTTTATTAGACTCGAACAGAACAACATGACGGTGTCTCAGTACGAGGCAAAGTTCGCAGAGTTATCCAGGTTTGCACCTCATTTGGTGGAGAATGAGGAACGTATGACGCGGATGTTTCTAAGAGGTCTAAAACCCGAGATTTGTCAATACCTTATATCTCATAAATTTTCTCTGTATTCAGATGTTGTAAATAGGGCTCAATTATTAGAGCGAGATAGTGAGTATACTCAACCGAGGGACCACAACCAGGGTCATATCGGTGTGAAGAAATCATCGAGCGATGATAACCAAATGAGGAGGAGGAAAGAATACGGACAAAGGAGGTAACCACTCAGGTGGTAATCGTGGACATAATAATAGGAGAGGTGAGTCAAGTGGAAATTTCAGAAAGAGGAGATTCAACAACGACGGAAGACATCAAAGACCAAAGACCAACAACAAATTCTAGGGAGGAGAACGACCTTGAGTTAGATGTTACAAATGCGGGAAGGAGGGACATATCATTAAAACCGTCCACAACAATCTAAGGTATGTTACAATCAGGAAAGGAAGGCCACATCGCTCGAGATTGTACTATAAGCGAAACCAAGTTCAATGGAGTGGTGATTCCAAGGTCATCCGGATAAGTCAAAATCAATGGTTCTTGGAAGAAGCGTTTGTCGTGGTCGCCAAAACGTGAGGAACCCAAACGAGGTGATCACGGGTAAGCTAATCTTAAATTCTTGCGAAGTTTATACCTTACTAGATCTTCTGGTTCTACCCATTCTTTTATCTCTCCTTTGTGCTCAACGTTTAAACTTGACTCCGGAGAAATTAGATTTTGATTTATCTGTTGAAACTCCATTGGGTGAAACCTTCGTTACATCTACAGTTTATAAATCTTGCGTGATCCAAGTTGGCACTATCACATTACCTGTTGATCTTATCTCTTTAAAGATACTTACTTTTGATGTGATTTTAGGAATTGATTGGTTAACCACTCATCATGCCAAAATTGATTGTTTTCGTAAGGTTGTTAGTTTTCATATTCCTAACCAACCTGTCATACAAATTCAAACCACTAAACCACAAAGCTATTTGTTTATTGAAAAACGAATGTCAAGCTTTCTTATCCATGTTATGGACTTGAACAATAATCGTCGATTTGAATGATATTTTTGTTGTTAGTGAATTTCTGACGTATTTCAAAGAATTTCTTGGCCTACTCTCGAGGCGTGATATTGAATTTGTATCGACTTTAAATCCGGTACAAAACCCATTTCTAAAATCTCATATCGAATGGCTCTATTGAACTTGAGGAGTTAAAAACCCAACTATAGAAGTTGATACCGAGCCCTCTATCTTATGACTTCCTTTGTGGAATGCATCGAAGCCAAACTCTCCGTAGTAGGGACGCCATATTCGTGCGGTAGTAAACCGATAAAAGCTATTGTGATGTGCTATCCAAGATTGGGATATGAGTCACGATTGAGAGCAACCTAAGTCGATGTCGAAATACGTAGCTTTTAGGCTTAGTTGGTTATTATCGAAGATTCTTGGAAAGATTTTCTCAAATCGCTACTCCATTAACTCAGCTGACTCGTAGAGATACAAAATTCGAATGAAGCGAAGAATGTGGGAAGAGCTTCAAAGAACTCAAGAGGAGACTCATTTCGGCACATGTTCTGACCATACCATCCTAGAAAAGTGAACGTGGTAGCTAACGTGTTGAGTAAAAGATCGTATACGAGTACGAGTACGATATTATCAAAGACTCATTTCGTATAACTTACAAATAATAGAGAAGGAGATGAAAACTCTAGGTACCCACGTGATGATGGCGAATATACGAGTAGAACCAACTTTAATCGATAAAGTTAAAGCTGCTCAAGCTACGGACATGGAGCTGATGCGTATGAAGAAGAAAGTGCAAGAAGGAGCTATTCCGGAAGCAAGAATCGATGAAGAAGGAATACTTCAATTCAACTCTCGACTTTGCGTTCCGAACGATTCTAACTTGAAGTATAAAATCATGATGGAGGCACACAACACCCCGTTTGCAATCCATCCTGGGAGTACCAAAATGTATCATGATATTCAACATACATTTTGGTGGAACAATATGAAGAGAGAGATCGCGGAGTTTATCTCGAGGTGTTTAACTTGTCAACGTGTAAAGGCGGAGCATCAAATGCCAAAAGGTCCATTGCAACCACTTGAGATTCCGGAATGGAAGTGGGAACACATTACTATGGATTTCGTTACAGGTCTTCCCAAGGTTTCTCAAGGCATAGATGCGATTTGGGTTATTGTTGATAGATTAACCAAGTCTGCTCATTTCTTGCCGATACGAGAAACTTATTCCCTTGAACGTCTTGCTAGTATGTACGTGAATGAGATTGTGCGATTGCATGGCATGCCAGTATCCATAGTTTCGGATCGTGACCCAAGATTCACTTCAAGATTTTGGGTTAGCTTGCAGAAAGCTATGGACACAGATTTATGATTTAGTTCAGCATATCATCCTCAAACGGACGGACAATCAGAGAGGACTATTCAAACCCTTGAAGATCTATTAAGACTCTATGTTTTAGATTTCAAAGGAAGTTGGGATAAGTACTTGCCGTTGGTGGAATTCTCGTACAACAACAGTTATCAAGCAAGTATAGGCATGGCTCCATTTGAGGCGTTGTATGGATGAAAGTGTCGTTCTCCAGTATGCTGGGACGAGGTGGGAGAAGCAACGTTGTTGGGACCAGAATTAGTACGCATGACTACAAAAAAGATCCAAATGATTCGACAACGTATGCAAACCTCACAAGATCGACAAAAGAGTTATGCTGATCTTCATAGAAAGGACGTGGAGTTTAATATTGGAGATCATGTATTGTTATGTGTTGCTCCATGGAAGGGAGTTACAAGATTTGGAAAGAGAGGAAAGCTCAATCCAAGATTTGTTGGTCCATTTGAGATTCTTGACCGAATAGGAAATGTAGCGTATAGACTTGCGTTACCTCCGAACATGTCTCGTGTTCATAATGTTTTTCAGATATCTATGCTTCGTAAATATGTGAAAGATCCAAACCACATTATTGCGTTAGAACCAGACGAGATAGCCGAAGACTTAACGTACGAGGAGGTACCTGTCAAGATCTTGGATAGGAAAGAACATATCCTATGTACCGAGGTTATACCACAAGTTAAAGTTTTGTGGAGAAACCATGCTATTGAGGAAATGACCTGGGAGTTGGAAACGAAAATGAAAGCGAGGTATCTTCATCTTTTCGAAACACGAGGTACGTACGTCAATTTCGAGGACGAAATTTCATAAGGAGGGGAGGTTGTAAGACCCCAACTTTTTATAAATAAAATTGAATTTCCTCTAATTATTATTCTTGATTAATAAGGTGGTAATTTGATATAATGCTTTGGTTATGGGTGAAATGTGCAAAGTTTACAAAATAAGCAAGTGGTTATAAAATATCCATTATTGTCGGGGAATATTCGTTTGGTCGTGGAATATTCTTTTGTTAGGGAATCTCCGTTGACGGTAGCAGCGATCATTTGTGGGCCCCATAACGAAAAATGATGGATGAAAGAAAACGACAAAGATTGAGTTTTATAAATAATTGGCAGTAAATTGTTACCGTTAACACTGTTGGGTTACCTGGTGGTTAAAATACAGTAATATGCGTGGTTGCACAGTAGCACACGGTATTGCACAGTATTGTTGAATTATTGATCCTTACGTAAGAAGGCACTACTCAATAATTGTCACGATGAGTTCTTGCTCAATATTTTATTTTATTGATTCAATAATTGCTGCGTTGATATTTTATATTATTGTTGTTCAATAATTGTCACTGCACAGTATCTCCATTATCGGATCAATAATTCATATTATTTGAATAATATTATTAGATAACATTATTTGCAATGTCTAGAAAGTTCTGTCAAGGAGAGGTTTAGTCACCTAATTGCGTGCCAGTAAGGAGAAATCCTTATTGGAAAGCCCCCTCTGTCCTGGGAACTGCCTGGTTGTCAATAATGTGATTTTGTAATATTAATTGTGAATAATTAATTATTGATTTATATGATGAGGAAAATATTGATTTTTATGTGGATATAAATAAAGAAAATTTTTAATGTGACAATTATTGAAAATTAATATTTTATCTTTTTCTGATAAAATAATTTATTTAAATATATTATTTTAATAATATATTAATGGTGATATTTTTACAATGAATGTGGGATATATGAATAAATGAGCAAGAGTATTTTTGTTGGATTAAATGTTTAACACATGTTTTGTGTGTCGGTGGACACAATTTTTGATCGAAAATTTATTATAGACTGTAAAATCAGCCGTTTGTGGATTTTGGTCAATTTCTGTTTGGAATTTAGGAAAACTTCCTTCTGCAAAGTTGTAGATAATGGAATTTCCTATGGAAAGTCGCGAGTTTTGAATTTTCTGATAACCGAGCTATTTTTTATGAATTGTTGAAGTTTCGGAGAATAAAATGATTTTTATTAATTTATGGGTGGGACCCACTTTTTGGTTGGTGTGGAATACACATGTGGGCTGCTATTTTTATTCAAAGATGGCTGATGGCTTTCAAAATTGGTTGGTGAAGGTTGGTGTGAAATAAGAAAAAGAAATTGATATTTTATTATTTTAGTCTCCTTTGGCGTTCTAAGCATTTTCCTATAAATAGAGGGCTAAGTTAGAATTGAAAATCACACCAGAAACAAAGTTTTCTCTCTTTCTCTCTCTATATTATCGAGCGTATTCTTGTGAGTATACTTTGAGTGTTGCTATACTGGTCTGCGAGTTTTTGTCGACCTATATCAAAATTCAATCGAGGAGATACGGTTATTTTGAGGTAAGGGATGTTGTTTCTTCTTAAATGATATTATCTTCTTCAATATCATTATGCCGAAATATTATTCTGAAATTTTTATCAATTTGGAACTTTTTCATGTCGGAGTTACTATTCATGAGTTACTATTCACGAGTTACTATTCACGAGTTACTATTCATGAGTTACTATTCACGAGTACTATTCACGGAGCGTGATGATGTTTTTATGAAATTTCTATCTTTTGGTGTCGGAGTTACTATTCACGTGTACGGCACTATTCATGTATACGACACTATTCACGAATACGACACTATTCATCGAAAAATGAAATTTCTTCTTTTTATCCAAAATATCTATTTTGGCTACTATCTTTGATTGTATCCATGTTTTGATCATTATTTTTGAGTTCTGCTTCAAAATCAGTTGTTATGAAGTATTATTGATCTTGGACAAACTGTAGTACGAATCCCTAATATTTGTCCTTCTATCTCACTGGATTCGTTCTTAAAAATGTTTTTCATCAGCCTCAGTCCTTAATGGGGATACTTGATGAATATCTTTGGCACAGAGTGCAAAGATGAATGATTAAAGCGATGAATCTCTTTGGCCAGTAGTGCAAAGATGAGCAGTGTTGAGATGAACATGACCAACTGGTGATATAAATGAATATCTTTGGCCTGTAGTGCAAAGATGATTAAAGATGTATATTGATTGTTGTTACATGGATGAAATGTTGATAATGGACTTTTAAATCTTAGAAGACAGTAGAATTCATTCTCTACGTGACTCTTCTATTGGATTGCTGTTTTCGCTGCATTTGTTGATCCAAAACTTGTTGTCTATTATATTTTATCAGACTTTTCCCTGTTGAAGACTAATGATAATTTGTTGTATATTATCTTAGTCATAATATTCTTTACTGGGCTAGTTGAGCTCACCCTTTCCTTTTTGTTCCATTTTCTTCTCAGGAGGTGAGAACATAGCAGGATCGAGTCGGGGTATGGAGTGATGGTTCTAGGAATATGTTTTAGCAGTCCTCACTATTTCTATAAAATAGTGTTTGAATAATTGTAATGAGGACTTATTTGCGTGTGGATATTGTCTAGAAGACAATATTTGTATTTAAACTCACAAGATGTATTGTCGTATTTCACCCGACATTTGTATTATTGAAGTTGTAGTTTGCTTTATGTACCATGTATTTGGCGACTCGTAATGGGTGTTGTATACCTATTTTGGGGCGTCTAACGATATATCTGATGAGGTGCATTACCGTAACGTGGAACTTCGAGATACAGATTGAGGAGTTATGGGAGATAGTAGTGAACAATGATCGCAATGACACAAAAAGATGGTGAGATCCAGGATCGTGAAGAACGATTGACAAATGTCAAGGAGAAACTAGTACAAACTGAAGGAGAGAAAGAGCAACTGATCGAAGTGGTCGCTGAACTGAAGAACAAGCTGAGAGAAGAAGCTGCTAAGAGGGCAAGAGCTGAAGATGCTTATGAGGAAGCTTTTCAATGAACCAGATTAGCAGTAAGAGACACGCAAACAAAGAGGATGAAGATGGATAAAGTATTTAACACCGCAATTAATTGAGCTCAAGATTGGGTCATGGGATATCCGATTCAGTTCGAGACGCTGCCATTGTTCGTGTTAGATCGAAGAACAATGTTTTGAGTCATGGAGGAAGAACGTGATAGGGCTAAGAAGTATCTTAATAGAACATCGTAGTTGTTGTACGATGAGTGAAAGTTTAAATAAATTGTAAATCCCAAGTGTTATGCAACCTATGGGATATGACTATGATGTTGTCTTGAAACTTTTGTAGTTCAGGAAAGTAATGTAGATAGCAGAGATGCTATTGTTTTATGTTTTCAAAAAGGTTATGAATAAATAAAAGTTGTTACTTTATTCAAAGTGTTATGTGTTATGTGGTTATTTCTTTTATGGAGGCAAGTTAATTAGAAAATACTTAAAGAAGCTGAGTAATTGTAAGCGCCCCAAATCGCCATGATCCGGTTTCGCTATTTCTATAATCATTAGCGAAAGATATAAACATAAATTGTTTATACATTAAATATTATACACTATCCCCAAGGTCGAGTAACCATAACTTATACACATTTTATAACTTATCTGACACATGATATTATCATCATACAAGACTATTACAAATCTAATCGCGCATATTAACTCTAAGCTGGAACTGTCTTTAACTTTTCTTGTATCTGAAGCATTCGTCTTTATCTTCAATGTTTTATCATGATATAGAAAGGGTGAGCATGAAAGTTGCCCAGCAAGTTTAAATACAATTTAAGGATATATCATGATTGAAAGATTTAGAATAATAAGCTGGCTATAATTTCACAATGTAGTTGTGAATTAGCATGAACAAACATTTGACTGAACAAGTATTCTACATGAACAATATATATCTGGACCAACTAGAAATGAAGGTGATCAGCCTTTCATACCTGACTTATACATACAAGATGTACAGAGTACAATTCTACATGGCAATCAGTAATGATTAACCATAAGCATAACTGAATGAAACACTCTTAATAGAGTTAAGAAAACAAACTTGCCTGCACCGTTGATTATCGTTACGAAATATAACTTAGCTTTATCCGAAGACCTAATATAGATAATACATATCTCCAAATATTAGAATAATATCATCACAGTATAAAATAACCTAAACACATTATCACACAATCCTATCAGTCTATACAACACATAAGACTTAACATCAAATCGTTTATTTAAGTCTCGAGTTGAAACAAACACAATTCAATCATCCTGACGATTTAATCGGACAAATATCAAGTTTAAGTTCAATTACACTCTTGCTAAACAATTAACAATAGTCTTAGATAATTATATTATCAGTCAAAACAATTTTCAAAGACTTGCAATAATTTTCAAATAATTAATATCATTTATCAACATTTTTCAATCATTTATATCGTATTTAAATGAATTAGATACCACATAATTCTTTAATCATTAATATTTATTTAATACCAAATATCAATGAAAATCATAACATAATATTATAATATATTCATAATATATTAAAGTATTTTAATACCTTAAAATCATATTTCTATGATTTTTAAACAATCAAATCCATTATCCGATAAGTGTTATAAATATTAAAATATTAATATTTTCATAACAAAATATCAAAAGTTATATTTTATAACTCAAAATATTTTTATAACGCATAAATCATTTTTATATGATTTTTAAACCATAACTTCTATTTTTCCATAATTTATCTAATATATTTATTAAATAAACTAATTATCATTAATAATAAATATTAATGAAATTCATCAAAAATATCAAAAGTCATCCGAAATAACTTAAAATATTTTTAATACCATAATATAATTTTTCACACGATTTTCATGAATTAAACTATTTTTAAATAATTTATCTAATATTATAATTAAATAAATAAATACCATTTATATTTCAAAAATATTAAATATTTTCAAATATACTCCAAATAATTAAAACTATTTTTTCGGCTTTAAAATAATTTTTCAGAATTTAATATGTATTTTAATAATTTAAAAACCATTTATTTCTATTTATTTATTAAAATAATCTATTTTCCGAAAATAAGCGTCGCTAAAGGGCCCTATAGCGACAGGACCGTCGCTATAGGTGTTCTTGGTCCTGTTCTTGAGCTGCCCAGAACACCATGTCAGTTAACCGGGTGCTATGTTTGACCACTTATAAATTTATGATCTTCATGTTTTTGGGTAATATAAGACATGTATTATGAAGCTGACATGCAATACTACAATGTCCAACTTGTGTTCTAGCAATCCTATCATTCAACAGAAAATTATAAGCTATTGAATTCCTTGTCAGGCCTGTTCTTCGTTTTTCTGGGTTTACCAGAATCGAGGTACATACTTTGGGTCCCTATAGTTTGTAGTCTATGTATTGTTCGTGTGATATAAAGGTTCCCACTTGTAGTCATGATGTCAGAGTATAACTTCGTAACATCAGATCAGTCTAACAACATCACCAGCTCAATATTTAAGTTGGTCAAAGGGCATGCCAGGACTGTTCTTGGCCGAATTCTGGGTTTTTCCAAGAATTCTTCAAAACAGACGGTCAACTCTAGTTTGACCTAAATTTCCGGCCATTTCAGTTATGATCTAAGTGATCTGGTAACTTAAACATGTAGTCTACATACCAGACTACAATAAACAAACAACAACTTGACCAAAATATTAACACAAAATAAGATCTGAGGCTCGAAAATTGTTGTCAGACCCACCTGGGTTTCTGGGCTGCCCAGAAACTCAGTTGGTCATGGTCGGTCAACGATCTTTGACCACCAATAACTCACGATCTAGACATGCTATGATGTTGATTCAAGTTTCAGATTAAAGATCACATGGCAGACTACATATTCAAAACATAAAACACAACAAACAATGACCAAAATCATAACATCTAACAACAGATCTAAGGATTCCTAGAATTAGGGTTTATACCTCATAAATGTTCAATTTTTGAATCTGATCTTTGGTGTTTGATCTTGGCAAGCTAAAGGCTGACTTTGGT
Source organism: Panax ginseng (assembly GCA_020205605.1). Classification (NCBI taxonomy): domain Eukaryota; kingdom Viridiplantae; phylum Streptophyta; class Magnoliopsida; order Apiales; family Araliaceae; genus Panax; species Panax ginseng. The sequence goes on from CM035142.1 coordinate 54,862,676, forward strand.
TTTGTTTCTCACTCACTTTCACTCTCAAAATTTGGATGGAAGAGAGAAAATGGACTTGGCTCAAATGAAAAATAAAGTAAGCTTTGTCCTACTTTTAAAGCTCTTAGATTTTTAATCTATGGTCACAATTGATGCTAAGTGGCAATGAGATCTGATTTTTGAGAGATATAGGCACATGGCTAGCTTGGGGTTGGTTACCAACCATTTACTAGGGCTAGATCTACACTCCATCTCAATATAATATTAGAAAAGGGTAGTTTGGTCTTTTGGCTCATAAAGTGCAAGGCAACTTGGTAATTTCCCATAATCATTAGGTTTCAACCCTTAGGGTTTAGGGTTTAACCCTTTAGGTTTTGACAAATTGATTTCTAATAATTCTAATTTAGGTTTCAAAAATAGAAATTTAATATTTTCTAAATTGCAATTAGGATTCTATATAACAAGATTTCCAAATCACGAAATTCAATCTTGCTATTGAGAATTATTATCTCTTAATTAAAATTGCTAATTTAGCAATTAGGGTCATAATTTGTCATTAGAGTTTATAACCCACTAATTAGGATTTTACATAGAAAATAATCTTTCAATTTAGAAATTAGGTTTCCTAATTTAGATTAGGGTTTCCTAATTACAATAAAGTTTACTAATCTCGTTCAAGCTTGCTAATTAGGGTTAAGGCTTCCTAATTAACATTAAACTCTATAAGTTAATAATTAGGTTTTCTCTAATTGCATGTCAGGGTTTTCTATATTAGAAATTAGGGCTTTTCAAATAAATCAATTAGGGTTATCCCTAATTATACTTACAATTAATAACATAGAAACTCTATACTTATCTTCAAACTTCCCATTTAGGGTTTTAATATCCCAATTTAGGGTTTCAAACAGAATAATTAGGGTTCAAATTTTGGAAATTAGGGTTTGCTAAGTAATTAAGCTTTACCCTATTAAGCTTATAATTTAAATCACTTGAGCATTATAATTTTTCGTTATTTTCCCAGATTAGGGTTTCAAATATTCAAAATCTGAAATTAGTATTTTTCAGATATGGTATTAGGGTTTTCTAATACTCAAATAGGGTTTCCAGTAATTCATTAGGGTTTTCCCTAATAAATTTATAATTAATGACATTTAACTTATTCATAGCATTTGCATTCCCGATCTAGGGTTTTCAATATCCGAATTAAGGTTTCGAATTCCCAAAACTGAAACTAGGGTTTCCAGAACCGATTTCTAGGATTTCTTATCAAACGTTAGGGTTTTCTAACTGAACGTTGACGTTCTTAATACAAACTTAGGGTTTGTCACAGATATAATTTATCTGGTCAACCCATGACCCTTAACCACATTCTGAACACATACATAATCATAAACATAGAATATATTCACATAAATCCTTAATACAGAATTTTGAAATCCTCAAAATTCCTTCCCAATAACATCAAACGCATACACTTATTTTCTATCTAGGTCTAATATTTGACCTTAAATCAATCATTTAAGATTTTAATAAATTGTCTAATTCTCGGGTTGTCACAGTAATAGTCTAATGGATGTTTTGTTTTAACAGAAAATGCCTCCCAGACGTGAACCACCCAGACAGAGAAACAATGAGAGAACTACCAATAACGACAATGTTGAAGGTAACCATGTTCAACAACTAGTGACACTACTAACAGGAGCGTTGCAGAATCAACCACAAATCATGGTACAACGTTTAAGGATTTCAAGGCGGTTGGACCACCTGAATTCCGTGGGTCCATGAATCCAGTCGAAGCACAAACCTGGATTATGGAGATAGAAAAGGTGTTCTATGTCGCTAGGGTAGGGGATGACCAGAAGATTGCTTTCGCAACATTCATGTTGAAAGCAGAAGCTAGTTATTGGTGACAGGCCAATAAAACTCGTGAAGGGCCAGGAGTGATGACCTGGGATAGGTTCAAGGAGTTGTTCTTCGAGACCTATTTTTTGGAGAGTTCGAAGAGTCAGCTAGAAGTGCAGTTTCTGGAATTAAAGCAGGGAACAATGACGGTATCTGAGTATGCCGCAAAATTCAATGAATTGGCGAGGTTTGCACCATATCAAGTCAGCACAGACGAGCGTAAGGCGAAGAAATTTGAACAGGGACCCAAGCCACAGGTCATCTGATAGGGTTTCCTGTTCGATTGAAGACATTTGCGGTGATGATGGAGAAAGCGATACTCGGCGAAGGTGGAGGCGGCGAAGACAAAGTTCAATCAGGAACAAAAGAAGAAGAAGAATTAGAATGAGATTAAGAATGGAGGTGGTAACGGTGGAAACAACAACAACAACAACAACAACAACAGCTTGAAGAGGAAGTGGAATGGGAACATGGGTGCTGGAAACCAGCAGGGTAACCAGCAGAACAAAAAGTTTGAAGCATGTCCAACGTGTGGGAAATTTCATAAGGGTGCGTGCTTGATGGGGAAGCGAGTATGCTTCAATTGTGGCTAGGAGGGTCACATCGCCCCAAATTGCACTCAACCGAAGAAGAATGTATGCTTCACGTGCGGATCCAAGGATCACTTTTCTCGTGAGTGCCCTAAGAAGAAAGATGGAGTGACAACCAGAAGAAATGGAGGTAACAATGGAGGTACATGGGCCATTGCAGGACTTGCAGCATCAAACAAACCCACAACCAGAACCTTCAACATGACTGTGCAAGATGTTGTGCAATCAAAAGATGTGGTGTCAGGTATTATCCCAATCAATGATATAAATGCTTATGTATTATTTGATTCGGGTGCTACTTGTTCGCTTTATCTCGATAAATTTGCTAAGAGGTTAGAATTGCCTGAGAAGAAGCTGAATTTTCCTTTGAACATAGAAATTGCGAATAAGGAAGTAATCCTGTTAGATTCTTATACAAGAACCTGTAGGGTGAACATTAAGGAGAATATCTTGTTGGTAGATTTGATTCCGATTAGACTAAAATTTGATGTAATTTTGGGAATGGATTGGTTGCTCAAATACGAGCTGATAATTGATTGCCAAAAGAAGTGTAAAACCTTATGACTCAAAATCAAAGGTAGTATTTTATGGTAGCAAGTCGCCTAGATAAATGAAATGTCCGACTACTATGCAAAGCCGAGAAATTGTTGAGTCAAGGTATTTGTGTGGGCTATTTAGCTTACATAGTCGATACTCGGAAGAAGAATGTGAAATCGAAGAAATACCACGGAGGTGAGGGAATTCAAGACGTGTTTCGGAGGATTTGCCGGGACTTCACCGACGGAGAAATTGAGTTCGTGATCGACTTAGCGTCGAAACAACACCAATATCGAAGGCCCGTCTGAGAATAAGCTTCTAGTGAGAAATGAAGGAACCGATGAATACGATTACAAGAGTTCTTTGGACAAGAAATATATTCAACCAAGCATATCGCCGTGGGGAGCGCCAATTTTATTCGTTAAGAAGAAGGATGGATCAATGCGTCTTTGCATCGATTATAGAGAGTTACACAAAGTCACTATTAAGAATAGGTATCCGCTGCCTAGAATAGATGACTTGTTTGATCAGTTGAAGGGTGCTAAATATTTCTCAAAAATAGATTTGAGAAGTGGGTATCACTAATTGAAGGTAAGAAAGGAGGATATACCTAGAACGACATTTAGAACTCGGTATGGACATTACGAGTTTCTGGTGATGTCTTTTGGTTTAACAAATGCCCCTGCTGCGTTCATGGATTTGATGAATAGGGTGTTTAAACCATTCTTAGACAAGTTTGTAGTGGTATTTATTGATGACATTCTGGTGTATTCCAAAACTCAAGAAGAACACGTGGAACATTTACGTTTGACATTGGAAACACTAAGGAAGGAAAAGGCACGCGAAATTCTCTAAGTCTAATTTTGGCTCGACTAGTGTACAATTTTTGGGTCATGTTATTGACAAAGATGGGATTTCAATTGGATCCGTCAAAAGTGGAAGTTTGATCAATTAGGAACAACCAAGAACACCATCGTAAGTGAGGAGTTTCTTGGGATTTGGTGGTTATTATAGAAGATTTATTCAAGATTTTTCTAAGTTATTCACTCTAACAAATTTGACAAGAAAAGTCAGTAAAATTCGTTTGACGGAGAAATGTGAAGAGAGTTTCCAAGATTTGAAGAAGAAGTTAAGTATGGCACCTGTGTTGACATTACCAGATAATACAGGAAATTTTGTGGTGTATAATGATGCCTCACACAAAGGGTTGGATTGTGCTCTTATGCAGAACGACAAAGTTATTGCATATGCATCAAGACAACTGAAGGATTACAAGAAAGGATATTCGAATTATGATTTGGAATTAGCTGTAGTTGTATTTGCTCTGAAGATATGGAGACACTATCTTTATGGAGAGAAATGTGAGATCTACACAGACCACAAAAGTCTGAAGTATATTTTCACTCAGAAGGATCTGAACATGCGTCAGAGAAGGTGGATGGAATTGATACAAGATTATGATTGTGAAATCTTTTATCATCCGGGAAAAGCAAATGTGGTGGCAGATGCTTTAAGCTGGAAAGGTTAGGAAAAGTTGATGCTGATAACAACTCAGGAGGAGCTCATTTCAGCAATGACAAAACTGGAGTTGGAAATCAAATTTCCAAAAGAATTTGACGAACAACTATTCTAGATAGAAGCTGGTCCAACTTTAGTGGACAAAGTGAAGAATGCTCAACTACAAGATGAAGAGTGTGGGAAAATCGAAGAGAATCTGATTAAGAGTAGTGATGTAAAGTACAAGATCGATACCGAAGGACTACTACGGTTTGAGGGAAGAATCTGGGTTCCAGCAACACTAGAGCTGAAAGAAGAAATTTTGACCGAAGCTCATAGCTCAAAATATTCAATCCATCCAGGAAGCACAAAAATGTATCAAGATTTGCGCCGACATTTTTGGTGGCCGAATATGAAAAGGGACATCGCAGAATGCGTAGCGAAATGCTTGACATGTCAAAGAGTAAAAGTCGAACATCAAGACCCAGCGGATTACTTCAACCATTGGAAATACCGGAATGGAAGTGGGAACACATCACGATGGATTTTGTGGTGGGTCTTCCAACTACTCAGAGAGGATCTGATGCGATTTGGGTGAAAGTGGACAGACTGACGAAGTCAGCGCACTTTTTTACCAATAAAGATTAGATTCAATCTTGATCAGTTGGCAAGATTGTACATTAAAGAGATCGTTTCGAGGCATGGAGTACCAGTATCAATTATGTCCGATAGAGATTTGCGATTCACATCAAATTTCTGGAAGAGACTACAAGAATGCATGGGGACACAGTTGTGAATGAGTACGGCTTATCATCCACAAACAGATGGCCAAAGCGAACGAACAATACAGACATTGGAAGATATGCTTAGAGCATGTGTCATGGACTTTAAAGGAAGCTGGGAAGAACAATTACTGTTGGTGGAATTTGCTTACAACAACAGTTATCACGTGAGCATCGGCATGCCACCTTACGAGGGCATTGTGCGGAAAAGTCTGTAACTCCACTGTCTTTGGGATGAAGTCGGTGAACGCCAACTGTTAGGACCAGAACTGGTGCAACAAACTTCCGACGTTTTCAAACTCATCAGGACAAGATTAGTAGCAGCCCAAGACAAACAGAAAAAGTATGCTGATCAAAACATACAAGATCATGCATTCGACGTAGGAACTTTTGTATTCCTAAAAGTTTCTCCCTGGAAGGGGAAAATTCGTTTCGGTAAAAAGGGAAAGCTAAGCCCGAGGTATATGTTATGACCATATAAACCCGACTACAAACATGTGATCGAGTATGAATCGTTACAGTTCGAGAAAGATTTGTCTTATGAAGAGGTTCCTATCCAGATAGTCGACAGGAAAGAACAAGTGCTCAGGAATAAAGTGATACCTTCTGTGGAGGTGATATAGAGGAACCACAACGCTGAAGAAGCTATGTGGGAACTCGAAGAGAAAATGTTGAAAGAATACCCTGAGTTATTTGTTTAATCCGTGTCTTCGATTCTGGGGACAGAATCTTTGTAAGTAGGGAAGAATGTAACGAATGATTTGTTTGAGTTGTGATTCTGAGGACAGAATCCTTGTAAGGAGGGAATGATGTAACATTCCAGAATTTTAAAGTGTAATATTAAATATTTATTGATTTATATAAGTATTTAATGGATATGATTATTTATTGAATAAATAATTGTTCAATTTGAGTTGATGTGGTTTAGTTAATTATTTGTTGAATAAATAATTAAATAATATATATTAAATATTTATTTGCGATATTAAATATTTATTGAATTATATAAGTATTTAATGGCAATTTGAGTTGATATGGTTTAGTTAATTATTTGTTGAATAAATAATTTAGGAGCTAAGAAATTTATTTGCTATGAGATTATACACTAATTTAATTTAATAATTAAGTTAGAGATCTAATAATGATTAAATGAATTATAGTATTTTAATTGGAATTTGTGATTAAAATAAAGTGTTAGTTGGTTGAATAAAATTACAATTATAAAGAAATTATAGTTTTGTGATAATGATTTGTGTTAAAGTAATTTAATAGATTAATATTTTAATTGATTAAATTGATTATTTAATTTAATAAGGAGTGTGACAAATAACCTTGCTATAAAGGAGTTGTTAAAATAAATTAAAAGAGTTTAATTCAGTTTTTGCCAAACAATGCCTAATGCCTATTAAGTCTTTAATATAATTGTGTTTTTCCAAACAAGGCATAAGGATTAATTGGTTATATTTTTAGTGGTTAGCCAAACAAGCCTTATGGCTTTTGATTTTCAAAACTCAAATAACTGATATCAGTTACATGTTTTATATTTATATCATATAATAAATATATATTATATCTTATACGTTATATCATAAGACGTAAGAATAGAGGAGAGAGGTTAGAGAGAAGAAAAGAAAAACTCAGAGGAAGAAGAAGAGAAGAAGAAGAGAAGAGATGAAGAAAGGCTAGAGATTGAAGAAGAAGAAGCTTGAAAATGGAAAAGAATAGCCATCATCATCTTCTTCAAGGTATTTCTCCTATTCTTTTAGTTTTTAAAAATTTAGTTTTTCTCTTCCCAATTCTCTGTAGAATCCTTGTGTAAACATGAATTTTTGTTGCTATGTGGCTTTATATGACATTCTAGTGATGTTAAAACGATTTTCATAAGTTATAGTCAATGTATTGTTGTTATGTATGTAGTTTGTGAAGAAAACCTTTCTACAGAGAGTTTTTGGTGAATGAGTATGGGTTAATTTAAAGTAGAAATTTAGGGTTAATTAGTCGTTTAGTTGATAAATTGATCATCTAATTTGATAGAGTATGTATAATTATTGATAAGATGCTTGGAATTAATTGTTTTGGTTGAAAAACAAAATTTACAGTGTTGGTTTTCATTGAAATATCAAAAATGGAGTTTTTGTCAAAAACAGTGAAATTGGATGTTTTAAATTCGTTGTTTATGTTGTTGTATAGGTAGAAACATGTTAGAAGTTCTTGAATTATGTCTACATGAAGTTTTTGTAGGAATTTCATTTGAATTAGTCTGTTAGAAACGAGCTTGTAGGCCAAATTGACTTTTTCTTGTACTATTGCCAAAGTCGTCGAATGACATCAAGTTTCAGTTTAATGGCAAATTTGAAAGAAGATACGTTAGTGGCGACCTTGACATCATACCATCACCACACCTTGACTTCATAGTGTATTCACCACGCATACGGTGCCATCATTATGCGCCACGTTGCGACCACAATTGTAAACTATGGTACCATGACTTGAGAGTTAGCGAAAGGATTACGAAGGTACTTTTGTACACGAAATTTTAAGAAAAACATTATGTGATGATAGTAGGACTGTAAAATATTGATTTTAGTATTTCTATACTATGAATAATTATGTTATTAAAGATTAACTTGTGTTATAACTTGATTATGTGATTAAATAATCAAACATACATGATGAATGTAGTTAGTTAAGTTTGTAAAGTGGTAGTGACTAACTATGTCATGATGACATATATATATACATATATATATATATATATATATATATATATATATAGGGTATTGTGATTTGAATTGATTCGGTTTAGCCAACGAGCAAGGCAAGTTTTCTAACTCTTTATCTTATTGAACTAATTATTGTTTTCAATTCGATTACCTTATAATGATGCAAGCTGTCTAAACTTTGGTTTGATGTTGAACAAGTTATTCTTGTATTTCACTTGTTGTTTAGCATGCATAACTAAATTGCTATGCATGTTTAGTATTCAATTCTAAATAACCTTGGCTTAGTATTGTTCAAGCAAGGTATGCTATAGTTATTCAAATTGTATGCTATTAGATTATTCCTAAAGCATGATTTTAGTTACTATGATTGATTCAATCACGATTATTCTATAGTATAATGTCATTGATTTTATTCAACTAGTCCCTTAGTTGATGTTCGTTGAATTCTAAATCACCTTGAAAGCTTATCCAAACCAAACTTGCTTTGGTGCGGACTTGTACTCTAAATACTGAGATGAACAACCCTATTGTTATGATTAGGGGTTAACTTACGCATAGTGTTAAAATGTTTGTGCACAATACATTGTACGAAGGGCTGATCCCCCTAAGTACGAGGTCCTTATAGTCTTACGACGGTTAAAGTTGGAGTTGAAAGATTATTTGCAACTGTGGACGTAGTTCATGGTCTTACGACCCTCAGTGATGTGTATTTTCAATATTTTGGGATTTCAGTTTCTGATTATTATTGATAGAGTACTATTCACTTTGATGAGCCTATTTTGACAGTTATTATTGTTATACTCCCGTTGATTCCATATTATATCCAGTGAGCAATTGTTTTGCTCACTCTTGCATATTTATAAACTCATTGCAGCTAAAGAAGAGAAGGTAGGTGAACCTTCTACTAGCAAAGGAAAGGGAAAAATGTACAAGTGATGAAGACTTGTAATTTTTACTTTGATTAAGATGTTAGACTTTTATTATGTTGATCTTAGACTTTATTTAAAAGAAGTTATGTAATATTTTCCGCATTTGAATGATGATTAAAGGTTAGATAACCTGGGAGATTTTTATTTAAGTTTAATCCTGTATGGGCAGGTTTTGATTATTTAATTTTATTATAATTAGGTAGTTAGAAATGAATGTTTTGATTAAGTGAACACCGAATCCGGTGGGAATAAAGTACCTGGATTTGGGGTTGTCACATGAACTCTACGATTCTGATGCACGTCTTCGAGGAGTTGATCGTAGTGTCTTGTTAAGTGTTGCTTATTGACTGGTAGAGTTAACACTACGATCTTGAAGAGTGTATCGGATCTCCAATTTAGTATGTTAGTTCCCAGAGGACACAATAGATCTAGAAGGGGGGGGGGTTGAATAGATCCTTTTTATTTCAAATACTTTTCTGGTTTATATTATATTGTTCATAATCAACATATGACAAACATGAGAATCTTTTCAAGCACAGCGGAATAAGTAAAAGATCCCCTTCATTGATATATTCATAATCATACATACATTGTTCGTAGAGTAAGTTTAGTTGTAAGCAGTTAAAACATACATAGCAGTTATAGCAATTATAGTACATAATGTAAATGACATAATATAAAAGACACAAGGGGTTTTAAGTATTTCAGAGACTCAAGCTCCTAATCCACTCTTCTGCTTTCAACTAGCAGGATTTCCACTAAGGAATGGCAACACCCTGAATCACAAAGATTCTTTCAAGGCCAATGACCTTGGGACTTGATTCACTAAGAACTCTTTAAGGCCGTGACCTTGGAACTTTGTTTAGTCCCTCCGGACAAGGACCCTTCTGGCCCTGCTTCATTTAGTCCCTCTGGACAAGGACCCTTACGCCCTGCTTCATTTAGTCCCTCTGGACAAGGACCCCTCAGCCTCAGCTTTGTTGAGTTGTTTGTTTGTTGTTGTTGGAGTCGGTGCTGAGCCGCTAAGATGTCTTCATGCTGAACATCTTCTATACTTAGCAGTTTGGCTTGATCATCCTTGAAGTGCAGCTGAGTGTTGCATGATGCTCAACTTCTTTGGTTACTCAACCACTTTGGATGACCCCTTGTTGAACTGCCTTGAAGATCATTCTCCTTGGTACTTGATGACTGCACATGAGAGGCTTCCAAGCTGACTGTAGGCTTTTCTATTTGGTAATTAGAAGCTTTCTTATGCTTGACACCAAGATGGCTTTTGTGATCTCCCTTTTTCTACTTGATGCCTTCTCATGATGGACTTGCTAAGATGACTGTAGGTTGTTCTTTATTGTACTTAGAGTCTTCCCATGATGGACATCAAGATGTCATGATGTTCTTCTTTCTCTCGGCAGTTCTGAACACTCTTCATGTAGTAGAACTCTCACTTCTACATAGTAGAACTCACACTTCTACATCCTGGATCCAGAACATACCTAACAGTTTAGAGATGTACCTCCTTGGCTTCATGTATGTTTCCAGGATGCTTGTTGATCAACTACTCATCTGTTTCTTCTTCTTGCTCTTGCTCCCCTTCATCATCTTTCTGATCACACTCCCCCTCAGACTCTGCGATCACGGGATCATCATCTTTCAGCTCCCCCTCAGATGATGATACTCTTTCAGTAGCTACTGTCTTCTGGTCTTTGATCAGTTTGGTGGCAAACTTCTTTACTCTTGGAAAGTTCTGAGCCACCAGTTCCATGCTTGGAAAGTGAGAGTAGCACCAGCTGAGGTAGCTTCCATCTCCTTCAGTATGAGCCTTTAGCCATGGCATCCACTGGAAGAACCATCTCATTAGCAGATCATTCAGATTGTAGAGAATGGTTGAGCAGTCTAGCTCCATGTTGTTCCAGTTCTGAGCTAAGTCAAAAGTAGTCATTCTTACTACTTTGAGCTGCTACTCTCCATAGTTTACCCATCTTTCAGGTGGAGTCTCTGGTGGTTCATTAGGGACCTCTACCACTATTCTCCTGGTGAATCTTGTTGGAGATAGAGTTCTGGTTCTTTTGATTCCTGATCTCCAGAATTGGAATCATTCTCCATTTCTTCTCTCTTGGAGCCAGAACTGTTTTGATCATTTTCACCAGAGAATCCTTCTTGCTATATTTCATTCCCAGATCCTTCTTCAGAAATTTTTCTTCAGATTCATCTTCTTCATTGCTTGTTTCATTTTTAACACTTTCTCCCTGGGATACAGACTCATCATCACTCAATTCAATGATGGCATTTGATTGACCACTGCTCCTTTTGGAGGCAAACTTAGCTTGCAATCTGTAGCTTTTCCTTCTTCTTGGAGATTCAGGTTTGGGAGAGTCAGACTCTTCTTCTTCTTCAGACTCTGACTCCTCTGGTTCAACAAACAGACTTCTTTGTGGTTCAGCACTGGCAGGGGCATATCCTTCTTCTTTGGACTCATCACCTTCTGAGTTATCATGGGGGCTTTCTGGATTTGAGGGGGCATTTTCTTCTTCTCTTGAATCATCATTATCTGACCCATTATCTGGGCTTGTTGGGACAGTTGCAATTGGGAATGCAATTGTGTCATTTCGAATTTCTTCATCATCACCAGAGTGACTGCTCTGAGAATTAGCCATAGGGCTTGAGAATTCCTCTTCATCAGCAGATGCTGCAATTTCTCTCATCACATTAGCTTCACCTTCATTGCTGGACTCTGCTTTGACATCTGTCTCTTTTCCTTATGCTAACTCTACGTCCTTTTCTTCAGCAGATGTACTATTTTGGGAAGCTGAGGCTGGTTTGTCGTCCACCTTAGCTTTCTTGTTGACTGGCCCTTGAAGCAACCTGCTGCTTCTCGTTTTTGTTGTTCCGGCAGTTAGGAATTTTTCTTCTTTATCCTTGTCCTTTGAGGAGAGACTTCTTGATGGGGCCTTTGTTTTCTTCACACCTCTGGATTTCTTCTTGGCTGGTGTGATTGATACTGGTACCGAGTCATCAAACTCAGAGCTCTCTGCTTCTTCTATTTTCCTCTTCCTTACGGAGGCTTTGCTACTGCTCCCGGTTGTCAGCTTTATGTTCTCCTTTGGGTTCTTCTTCCAGTTCACAAATAATTGTGGAGACATCACTTTGTGCACATTCAAAGTTTCTCCCTCATCATCCTTGATTTTTCCTCCTAGCTTCTTCTTGACCTGATACTCGTGATTTACCATGAAACACCTTAGTTAGGGGTTTTTCAGTGGATTTCTTCTTCTCAGCTTTCTCTATCCACTTGGAGATTTGATCGAACAAGATAGCTCCAAAGTCAATTTGTTTCTTCAGAACTATTGCTGACATTATCTTTAACTGACGCCCCGAAATCCGGTCTACTTTTAGACTTTAATTCTCAAGTATATCACTATTCCACTTCCTTCCAAATACACGTCATTATATAGTTAAATATAATAACATATATTCTAAAATCCAAGGTTCTCGAAACCTTAAAACCTCTTTCATTACAAATAATGATAATTACATTATTCTTTACATCTTACACGAGTGACTTTCATCCGCCACAAAGGATTCATAATTGTTCATTAAACTAGTCTATAGTTTAATTCTATCATTCTATATTACAAGTCTTCACTTGCTCTGCACGCACATTCACATACTGAATGGCACTTCATCTGGATACGGATCAACTTGATCTTTACGGGATCCTTAAGTTCTTTCTAACATCGTTCGCTGAAAATGTTTTTCATTTAAAGCAAGTGTGAGCATTCAATTGCCCAGCAAGTCATAACAGTTAAACAAACAACTTCAAGAGTTTAAACATTTTTCAGAACTTCAATAACCGAACAAAGGTTATGAAGCATCTTGAATAATAGGAATAGTCTATATTCCTATCATCTTAAAACATCCATGACATACTCTTTGCACTACTTTCATTCTTCTACCTTTTTCCATACATATCCTGTCTGGCTAGAATCATTAGCACATACTTAACAATAACGGTTCATGTATAAACCGAGCATACTTGTATTGAACAACTCAATCACAGAACATTTCATATCATAGAAACACCGAAGTGTTCAGATTGTGGCTCAATGCCTCAAATGTTCTACCACCTTGTACAAACATCGCACATTCGCACATAGACATAACTTCTCAAGTACAACATCTGAGAAGTTTAAGAAACTAGCATTCATATAGCATGAATGAAGTTAGAAAACTTGCCTTACGCACAGCTACAACTTACACTGAACTGCTCATTCCAAATCCCTATATAACACATAAAGAAATACACGTACACCAATTAGTCATATACTTGACTTACGCATTGGTTTACTTAACTTTACTTCTTAGGGTTTGTGTTCTTGTAATCTAAGTTTATGCGACTAACTTTCATTACCGGTTTACGGCTTCACGACATATGAAGATGTCTTACTCAAAACGTACATCATCTTTGATGTTTTACATTCTTATCTTCTTCTTATAACTTCTCTAGTACTCAACATACAACGCTTCTCTGCTAGTAGTCCATATGGTACTCTGAGTGGTTTCCCACAAACAACCAACAAACAAGTTCCTCGCTCTTATCTACACCGCCACACAAAGAGTTAGATCGGTTGCCGCTTTGTATATACCTTCGCTCTCAAGGAATTGTTTAGCCCAGCTCCCATATGTCAACTATCAAAGTTACGATTGTACCACAACCTAACTTCTCTTAACTTATACGAACGATTCAACTATAATGTTCGTTAAGTCAACTTCTTATTACTTACGCCTTTCTGGCAACTAAATGCCATACCTCAGGATTCATTCTTTATCGTCTAAGTCATACAGTCTTTTGTATTTTCGGAACGATCATTCAATGTCAATACTATGAGGTCATAGTGTTAAACATTTCATATTAACTTATTCATACCTTACAACGTCCGGTTCATTCGATTCGGAACGATGTCCAAGTTATACTTATTAACTCGGCTAAGGTAAGGTCAAAATCTTAGAATTTAATATTAAGCATGCATAATAAGTAATAACTTGAACGATAAACTTGTTCATCAGAATAAAGGTACTTGCATTCTAAAATAACAAGTTTAGGTTTAGGAAAAACTTACCCAATTTAATAATAGAACTAACTCAACGAAAATGTAGAGTTAGAGAAAATTGCGTAATTGTAATTGAATGAGAAACAATAACATTGCTCAATGTTAAGAGATAAGATTTAGAAAAACTTGCATCATTATAAACAATCTAGATACAAGGACTTGTTCAACGAAAGTAATCTTGCTCAATAAGGTATAGAGTTTGGAAACTTGCATAATTATTATAAGAGTAGAGTTAAAGAACTTGCTCAATTTAAAAAGATAGGTTTAGAAACTTGCCTCGAGTGTAAGCTATAATATTAACTCACGTTCACCTACATATAGGTTTAGAACCATCATCTATTAGATATACTAACATTCACGTTCCAACACAACACGGATTTTTAGTTAGACTTATTATTTTAGCACAAGTCTTAAGATACCATGCACATATCAGAAATTACAAGTGTTAACATTCACAACGCTTGTTTACTAATCATCATGCTCACTAAGTTCTAATATACCACGTTCATCACTTATTAATCATTCAAACTTTGAATCTACTAACCACACAACACAATTTTGTTTTATCTATATTAGTACATGTTTATTATACTAACACATCACTAGACCAACGTACGTCACTATCCCGAAACTGTTAGTGTGTGGCAAAGTCACATTACACACACCGCAAATTGCAAGAACACACAAATATAAGAACAAGGCAATTTTAGCCTTGGCACTGGTAAGCAATTTGACCGGTGCAAAGACAGAGGCAGACACGGCATGAACTGTAGCCATTTTTAGCCCAACTAACACGAATTTCACCCACCAAATAGTGAAATTAACTCGTAAAATAAATATACAACTATCATAAACATGTTTGCTAACATATTCAACCACTTAGCACAATTTAACAACACTTCTAACTATTTTAATTTCTCAAAATTCATATTGTTATACTAAAACTCCATTTTCAAGTTTCTTCACAAAAATGAACACTGTGACTTCGATTCTGGTCCAAATTACTTCGTTCAAATTACGTTATGTGCATTTCTTAATAGACTAGCATAATCAAGCCTCAATTCACACATTAACATAAAAAATGACTATCAGCATTGGTACTTACATAAGCCATATAAAAAAAATACATACAAACATACACTATCGAAATCTTTTCTACTGTAAACTGAAATTATCCGAAATTAGCATGCAATTTACTTGTTTAAACATACTTTAGCATCTCCAACACATATAATCATCATTGTATAGCAACAATTCAACAAATTTATAATTCACAGAATATATAAAAGTTTGCCGTAAATTCATATATATATATATATATATATATGTAGAAATTTGATCAGGTCCGGACTCCCGGATGGGAGAAAATCCGGACCTTTATATTTTTTTTTCCTTTTTTTTAAAACAACTAATTTTTTTTTAATATTTTATGGAACTAAAATTTTTCCATAATACATTGTTTTGGGCGTGATTTGGATACCTATACCAAAAAATAGTGGTACAATCACATGCATCTGCATATACATGTTTTGTTATACGTACCCAAATCACACCCAAAAATATCAGATTATGAAAAAATTTTCAATTCCATAATTTTTTTTTATTTTTTTTAGTTGTTTTAAAAAAAAAACAAAAAAAAAGGTCCGAATTTTGGTCCGGTCAGGAAGCCCGGACCTGATCTGACCTCTATATATGTATAATACAAAGGTTAGATAAAATACCTTCACTTATCTTGAAATCCTTGCTAATTGTAGACCAATCCCTCTCAAATTCTCTCAAGCTCCTTTCTCAATTCTCTCTGTCAAGCTCTCTTCTCTTCTCTCTTCTCAGTATAGCCAATATAGACTAACTTAAGCGTAAACTAAAAAACTGATATGGTTTAAATAATCATAATAACTAAAATCAGTTACAAAAAGAAACGTATATATTATAAATATATTATATTTATTAATTTAATTTGTTTTATTTATTTTATTTAAATTCAAAAATAAAAATCCAAAAGCCATAGGGCTTTGTTTGGGAAATCATTTAAAATTAAAGAGTTTATATCCTTAAGTTTTGTTTGGGTAAAACTAAATTAAACTACTTTAATTTATTTTAATACTCCTTATAATATAGTTATTTGTCACACTATATTTAATCAAGCTTTCATACTTAATTTAATTAATTATTCAAATAACAATTAATTAAATAAATCATTTAATCCCATAACTCAATACAAATAATTAACCATCAAATATATATATCAATATAATAATAATTTTCTTAACTCATTAATTATTTATTTAACAAATAATTAACCAAGTAAAATCAAATCAATTAAGCAAATATTTATTCAACGAGAAACACATCCATAAATATTTATATAATTCAATAAATATTTAATATTACAATTAAAATTTTGGAATGTTACATTTGCACCCAGGACGAAGATAATTTTCATCACCTGTCTTTACCTAAAACATCAAAGATCATGGTTATACAAAATCATAGTTCCTGTTCATAATCATACTAATAAATTCATCTTTGCACTACTGGCCAAAGATATTCATTAACAGTTCATCTTTGCCCTACAGGCCAAAGATATTCAACAACATGTCATCTTTGCATTACGGCTAAAGATATTAATATCTCAAAGAAATATATAATCATTTCAGAATTTATATAAACAATAATTATAACCATGTTGATCAATTCACCTTTGCACTTAAGCTAAAGATATTAAATTATAAATTCAATGGTTATGATCATACCAGTCAATAATTCATCTTTGCACTACTGGCCAAAGAGAACCCATAGTCACGATCATACCAATAATCTACCCATCTTTACACTTAAGTCAAAGAGAAATTTCATCACCAGGATTATAAAAATGTTATATATGATAATAAAAACAATATGATTAAAGCATGGATTTAATTTCAAGAGAAAGATTCATAAATCAACGATAATTTGGTCAAAAAAGAAACCAATTTTGTCGTGAATAGTACCCCGTGACTAGTAACTCGTGAATAATAACTCATGAATAGTAACTCGTGAATAGTAACTCGTGAATAGTAACTCATATTCGTAAATAGTACTGTATACGTGAATAGTACCCATAAATAGTACTACGTGAATAATACTCATAAAAGAAAAATACAAAAGAAATCGATATTCCATAACGAGTACAAAAGAAATGATATCTCATACGAATATAATAGAATATACGAAACTGCAAATAGATTTTCACTCGTCATGCTGTAATCCACGTAGACAAATCATTTCCACAATTTAATAAAGAATGAATACGAAAGAAATAATACCCCTTACCAATACAACAAATAATATCACTTACGACTATTGAACAAAAATTATATTCCTATGAATATTGAACGAAGATGATATTCCTTACGAATATTGAACGAAAATAATATTCATACGAATACGAAAGATAATATCTCTTCAGAATATGAAATAAATAATACCCTTTACGAATACAACAAATAATATCCCTTACCTTAGAAGAAGACTGGATACTGGAATAGTGAAGTAGCAGACTTCTCTTCTTTTTTCTCTCTATAGCTTCTCTCTATATAATTGCTCTTATGAGTCTTAGTGAATTGGTGAGAATGAAGGAAGAATGAGCTTCTATTTATAGGAAAACATAGTTTTGATAATTGCACATTTTGGGGCTCGAAATATTACAGTATAATACCTTCATCTTTTCCTTCGTTTTTAATTTAGTCCTACAAGTATTATCAAACTTGCACCACCTCCCTTAATAGTACATCATGTGAATCAATAGTTCTATACATGTGAAAAAATAATTACAGTATAGTTGTGACACCCCCAAATCCGTGTAACATCGATTACATGACATGATGCTCACGATATAACATACATCATCATCTATCTAAGTAACTCTAATAATAATAATAATAATAATAATAATATTAACTATTACATACTTATTCAAAATAAAGTCCCAAGTCTTTACAACCTTTAATAAACTGAAACTTAAACTTAGTGTTTATCGCTGCATCACATCATATGCGAAAATATAATTATTACATAAATAACTTTCATCATTTCATCTTAGACTTTCCTTTGTCCTTGCCCGGGCCCTCAGCGTTATCAGCCTTAACTGAAATGTTTAAGCAAGAATGAGTACAAATTGCCCAACAAGTATATAAAGTAGTTTGAAAACATACATCAGAAGTAAAATCATTAGTATGAATATTTCTCAACAGTTGAAATAAATATCAAGAGATAAACTGGAATATCAAGATAAGAGTTCTGGAATTCTCAATAGCATACTAAGGGGTGTTAGATACCCTGAACATTACTTTGTTTCATCAAAAACCATCGAGACGGTTTAACAATCAAATAGATTGTAAATCGGTCTCTCGCAAGTACTCCAGTGATCGATCACTTATCGTACCTACATTGTGCACAAGTATAAAGTTTAAACGCATAAGTGTAAATGGGACTATATGCTCGTCATCAGTTACCTCGTTATCCGGGTTGTTCATCTTAGTATTCATACGGGACCTCACAAAAGCAATTTGGATTGGTAACATCAAATAGCTTCAAAGGATTTGAATTGTTTAAACAATATACTATGTTTGGATCAATAATATCTAGCTGGAACGAAAGCTAGAAAGCATGCTTGAATATAGTTCATTAAGGGAATACGAACTTTAAAGTATAGCAGTTGCAATAGGAACTGAATAATCATCAATAACGTTTCGCATCACAATTGAAGTTATAAAATTTTACAATAAAGGAGCTTGCACGAATGATTAATTAATCACAAACCCAAACTTACCCTCGCTGCAATCAACTGAATAAAAGTTGAATAAATTCATAATAAAAAATAGGGTAAGAAACTTGCATGTTACGTCTTCTACAATTACTGCTATCTAGTAGCCCTTCACGTAACCTATTCACATGTGTCACGTTAAGTAATTTAGTTCTCGAACACCACTTTGAAGCGTAATGGATCCATTTTATTTTAATAAAAAGATTAAACTCACACGTATTCAAATACAATTCAATTACCTAACATGTTGCTATAAATAGGCCACGTGGTTAAATAAAAGAAACTAGAAAACATAAATTTGTGACATTTTTCAGACCAAAAATCTGCATAAAATATGCTTAAGGGTCTCAAATCGGAAAATCTCATTTTTCATAATTATGACATCACATATATAAATAAATTCATTTATCCATATAGCATCATTTATATAAAAAATACTAAATCAGTCCCAAAAATATTTCTTTTCTGGGATTTTGTTTAATATAGTCCCACGTTGAACATATAATTTTCTCGAAATTTTTAAATTTCATGTACTATTTTTAAATAGTCCATAATAGCCAAATATTCTCAGATTTTTCATAAATCGAGATTAGCTCCAAAAGTTCTGAACTTTTCAGGGTTAACTCCTGTTAAACACATGTACTTCCAATAAAAATTTCGTAATTTGTGGACTTACACACAAAGAGTTATTCGGGTATCTTCTCAAAAAGTGTCCCTAACCGTAAAATTCATAACTCTCAAACCGTATGGCCAAAAATTCTCAAATTTTTACAGGACCTTCATATTTTTATATATTAATACTACAAATGTTTTCAAAATTTTTAAAGTACAACACAGTGGACGAAAATGCCCCCAAAACAGACTGATCCAAACAGTTCCAAGAAAGACATCAAATTTTCGTTTCTTGTAGCCACTTTTGCGATTTTATTTCCGCAAATCTAAAGATGATATGACCATGATACTTAGGCACAATAAACTTCATATAGCAAGGTATTTTATAAAAATATAACATTCATAAAACTAGCATGCTAAGACCACAAACCAACTGTATAGAAAAGCGTGTCAGCACTAGTTTTATACTTAGAAAAAATCTGGAAATTCCAGATTTTCTGCAGATTTTAGTATGAACATGCTTGCTTACGATTTTCATAATTTGATCATTATAACTCCGATTCTAATGAAATTAGGGCCGGATGAGACTTCATACTACATACTATTTCATAAAATTATTACATACGCTAATCGAGTCATATAAACTACAAATCCAAGGCTTCGACAAACCTGAAAAGTCACAGATTTTAGTTTAGTTCAATTCGACAAAACTCCACATTTTTGATTCTAGCATGCAATGGAAAGGCTCCTACTGTTCAGAACTCATATACTAACATATATGCACATAACCCAACAATCAACTTCACGAAATTAACATGATTTGAACAAATTGACATCTAAGAGGCATAATATCAAACACTTAAAATGCATACATGAATTCCTTGAATTTCTACGATTTTGAAACATGTAATATACCAGAATTTTTGTTTCTTAACCATCACATAACAGAACCCAACATTAGCATGGCATTACAACCTCAAAACAAAGCATTTCCCATGATTATTCATGCACTTTTCCTATAGTTTCTCAAAAATATAAAAAGAGACTACAAGGCTTACCTCCTTGATTAATTATTCTTGTTTGAATACCTCTAATGATTCTCGTTGCTTGATTAATCCCCTATGAAAACTCCAGAATTCTCACAAACTCTCACACTCTCATTCGCACTATCTATTTGATCTCTTGGGTGGAACTTTTAGGAAAGAATGAATAAGTTTAGATGAATTGCATATATAGAGGTTATAGTCTTTTGATTTATCATGGTCATCAACTCTCCATGATCAATTATACATCATAAGTATATAATATCAAAACAATTAAGTATGGGGTGGGAGTTAGAGAAATGGAAAAGTCTAGATAATTTAGTATGGAGTGAGAGTTAGAGAAATGGAAAAGTCTAGGTTTATTAAGGAGTGTAACTCCCTCTCCCTCAACATATTGAAATACACATGCATGCTCCCTCCTTATCCCCATTCGATGGTCTCATGCACCCCCCAACTGCTGCAACTAATTAAATAAAATATTATTTTAATCATGTAACCAATTAATAATCCATTTCGACCCTTTTGCCCTTCGTAACCAAACGTGTTCGATACTTATATCGGTTCCTACTAAAGTCGACGTTCTGGACGTCGTGGAACTATCCGTTTCGTCAAAATCATCTCCAAAATTCGTAGTTGACTTTTCCTTTGAAAAAGTCAACTGGTTGACTTTGACAAAAAAGTCAAACATAACACTTTTTCGTGATTACCGTCTATCCTAACTAATTTCGACGTTCCGGACTCGAATACGTAGTCCGCGTCTCTAAATTCCGCTTCGAACTCCAACTCATAATTTAATACCATCCCACGTAATAAATAGAATAATTCCCTACTTAATCAATTTAAATAGTTAAATAAAACTAAACCAACCATTTAAATACATCTCATCACATATCTTGAAATAACACATATATGTACAACACATATACATCTAATAAATGAAATCTCCAAAAAGTTTCATATAAATTCGTTTATTAATAATTCTAAAATTACATATAAAAAAAATCTCGGATATTACAATAGTACCTTCATCTATACCTTTATTTTTAATTTAGTCCTGCAAGTATTATCAATCTTGTACCACCTCCCCTAATAGTACATATGTAAGACCCTAACTTATTATTAATGAAATTAAATTTCCTCTATTTATTATTTTGAAATAGTAAGGGTTGATTTGATTAATATGGTTAGTTATGGGTAAAACGCGCAAATATTTTAAATAAGCAAGTGGTTATAAAATATTCATTTTTATCGGAGAATATTCGTTTGGTCATGAAATATTCTTACTGTCGGGGAATATTCGTATTTACTGCGGTAGCGACATTATGTGGGCCCCATAACGAAAAAGCGATTGGATGAAGAAAACGACAAGTATAAGTTGTTTATAAATAACGACGTAGTTATTACTTAAGTAATACTATTGGAATACCCGTTGGTTAAAATGCAAGATGTCTGCGTTGTTGCACAAGATGCACACGGTATTGCACCAATTATTGATTCTTACGTAAGAAGGCACTACTCAATAATTGTTACGATAATTACTGCTCAATTATTTTATTTTATTGATTCAATAATTGTCTGCGTTGATATTTTATATTATCGTTGTTGTTTCAATAATTGTCACTACACATATTTTTCATTATCGAGAGCAATAATTCATATTATCTCTAATAATATTATTAGATAACATTATTGGCAATATCTAGAAAGTTACATCTAAGGAGAGGTTTGGTCACCTAATCATGCTGCCAAGAAGGAGAAATTCTTATTGAAAGCCCCTCTTTCCTAGAACCGCTCGGTTGTCGATTATTGTGATTCTCGTAATATTATTTGTGAATAATTAATTATTGATTTATGTGATAAGGAAAATATTCATTTTATGTGGATATAGATGGAGAAAATTTTTAAAGTGACAATTGTTGAAAATTGATATTTTATCTTTTCGATAAAATAATATTTTATTATATTATTATAATATAATAATGATGATATTTTACAATGAATGTAGGATATATGAGTATATGAGGAGGAAGAGTATTTTTGTTACAATAAATGTTAAAACATGTTAAACATGTCGGTTGGACCCCATTTCTTGACTGAAATTTGATTATAGCCTGTAAAATCGCCCGTTTGTGGATTTTGGTCAATTTCTGTTTGGAATTTGGAAAAACTTTCTTCTGCAAAGTTGTAGATAATGGAATTTCCTATGGAAAAGACATAAGATTTGATTTTTTCTGATAAAATGGCTATTTATTATGAAATATTTAAGCTCTGAAGTGCCAAAATAATTGATTTTTAGAAGTTTTAATTATTTTTAATATGAAAAACGTTTTTGGTCATTATTGTGGGTCTTGCATGTGATGTAAATGGCTGAATTCAGATCTAAGAAAGTGGGCGTAAGAAATTTGATTATATATATTAATATTATATTAAATTTTCTGCTTTGGTGTTCTAAGCATTTTCCTATAAATAGGGTGCTTAGGTTAGAGTTGAAAATCATACCGAAAACTAAAGTTTTTTCTCTCTTTCTATCTCGATATATTGAGCGTATTCTTGTGAGTATTTTGATACTTTGAGTGTTGTAATACGGTGCAAGTTCCCTTCAGCACTATATTCAGTATTCCAGCCAGAAGTACTATTCTTTCGAGGTAAGGGATATTATTTTTTTTAAATAATATTATTTCTTTCAATATCATTATGTCGGAGTATTGGTAAGTTTTTTCTTGTGAAATTCTTGTCTTTTAGTGTCAGGGTTACTATTCACGATACTATAAGACTATTCATGAAAAAATTAAATTTTCATTTTTGTCCAAAATATCTATTATGGATACTAGCTTTGATTGTATCCATGTTTTGATCATTCTTGAATTTTACTCACTATGATGATTATTTATGAGGTATTTTTGGACATGGATAAACCGAAATACGGATCCTTAATATTTGTTATTTTGTTTCACTGGATTCGTTTCCTTTAAAATATTTTTCATCATCCTCAGTCCTAAATGATGATATTACTGAATATCTTTGGCCTGTAGTGCAAAGATGAATGATTTCTGATGAATATCTTTGGCCCGTAGTGTAAAGATGAACAGGTGTTTAGATGAACATGACCAACTAATGAATATCTTTGGCCTGTAGTGCAAATATGAATATTTGATTCCAGATATATATTGATTGATGTTACAGGGATAAAATATCGACGATAAACTTTTAAATTCATATATAGAAGATAGTAGATTTCATTATCTACTTAACTCTTCTAATGAATTATTATTTCCGCTGCGAATATTGATCTGAAACTTGTTGTCTATTGTATTCTATTAGATTTTTCCATGTTGAAGACTAACGATAATTTGTTCTATATTATCTTAGTCATAATATTTTTTACTAGGCTAGTTGAGCTCACCCTTTTCCTTTTTGTTCCATTTTTCTTCTCAGGAGGCGTAAATGTAGCGAGTACTAGTCGGGGTATAGAATGATGGTTCTAGAAGTTGTTTTAGTAGTCCTCACCATTTTTGTAAAATAATGTATCAATAATTGTAATGACTTATTTGGGTATGAATATTGTCTTGATGGCAATATTTGTATTTAAACTCACAATTTTTATGTTGTATTAATAAAGTTGTAGTTGTTTCTGTACCATATATTTTGACGACTCAGAATGGGTGTTGTATACCTATTTTGGGGGCGTCACAGTTGGTATCAGAGCATAGGGATATGATATCTGGCGGAGATCGGGGAATAGAACTAGGAGGGGAGAGACGAGTAAATCCTTCGCTAGTGTGTCCTACCTAAGCTTATTTGTTGGTCGGTCATAATATAGGGGTATTATGTGATTTGTTAATTTGTTTAATTAACCCTTGTTTTATGGCAGTATTTAAGAATGGCAACTGAGAATGTTAACGATGGAGTAAATGAAACCGTGGAGACGTCTGTACTCACCAACAAGGAGAACGTGCAACAGGCTGGCAATGTTCCTCCTGTGAACAACACCACTAAGCAGATTATGAACGATGGGATGTTTAGAAGCTTTTTGCAGTTCATACAAAATCAAACGAGGGAGACTCGTGTTCAAAATACGTAGAAAAATGATAAGTAATTCACGGTTTTGTCACAACCAAGCAGCTCAAGGAGTTGGGACCACTGCAATTCTGGGAAAGTCAATCCGATTAAAGGCGAGACGTGGGTCAAAAAAAATTACCAAGATATTCGATGTCTTGGGATGTACATAGGAATGAAGGTTCCATTCGCCACCTTTATGTTCCGTAGAATGAGGCGATTCTCGGTGGGAATCGTGAAGCGTACTCCATCCAAATTATAACATGTCTTGGGAAACGTTTTTAGAAAGCGCTTCAATGACAAGTACTTTCCTGAAAGTATTCGTCATATGAAGGAGGTAGAGTTTATTAGACTGGAGCAGAATAACATGACGGTGTCCTAGTACGAGGCGAAGTTTGCAGAATTGTCTAGGTTTGCACCTCATTTGGTGGAGAATGAGGAACGTATGACGCGGATGTTTCTGAGAGTTTTGAAACTCGCCATATGTCAATATCTCATTTCACATAAATTTTCTCTCTATTTAGATGTTATCAACAGGGCTCAATTATTAGAGCGAGATAACGAGTACGTTCAACCGAGGGACCACAACCAGGATCATACCTGGGGTGAAGGCGGCCATCGTAACAACGATAACCAAATGAGAGAAAGAAAAATACGGACAAGAGTGGCAACCACTCTAGTGGTAATCATGGCCATGAGAATAAAAGAAGCGAGTTGGGAGGAGATTTTAAAAAGAGGAGATTCAACAATGACAATACGAAGACGATAGCACCAACAACAACTAGTTCTAAGGGAGGAGAATGACCACCGGTCATATGCTATAAGTGCGGAAAAGAAGGACATATCAGCCCAAACTGTCCACAATAGTTTAAGGTATGTTATAATTGTGGAAAGGAAGGACATATCGCTCGAGATTGCACTATAGCAAAACCAAGTCCAATGGGGATGGTGACTGAAAAGGCTATCCCAGAAAAGTTAAAGTCAACGGTTCCTGGAAGAGCGTTTGTTGTGACTGGTCAAAATGCGAGGAACCCAAACGAGGTGATCACGGATAAGCTAAATCATAAATTCTTGTGAAGTTTATACCTTACTAGATACCGGTGCTACCAATTCATTTATCTCTCCTGCTTGTGCTCAACGTTTAAACTTGACACCTGAGAAATTGGACTTTGACTTATCTGTTGAAACTCTGTTAGGAGAAACTTTCATCACATCCACTGTTTATAAATCTTGTTTGATCCAAGTTGGCACCATCACCTTACCTGTTGACCTTATCTCTTTAAAGATACTTGCATTTGACGTGATTTTAGGGATTGATTGGTTAACTACTCATCATGCCAAAATTGATTGTTTTTGTAAGGTTGTTAGTTTTCATATTCCTAACCAACCTATTGTGCGAATTCAAGAAACTAAGCCATTAAAATCAATCACTGTTATATCAAGTCATAAAGCTATTCGTTTATTAAAAACGGATGTCAAGCTTTCTTAGCCCATGTTATGGATTTGAATAAAGACACGTCATATTTGAATAATATTCCTATTGTTATTGACTTTCCTGATGTATTTCCTGAAGAACTTCCCGGTCTACCCCCGGAACGTGAAGTTGAATTCTTTATTGATCTTGAACCTAGTACAAAGCCCATTTCTAAAACCCCATATCGAATGCCTCCTATTGAACTTCAGGAGTTAAAGGTTCAACTACAGGAGTTGTTGGACATCAGTTTCATTCGTCCTAGTACATCTCCTTGGGGTGCTCCTGTTTTATTTGTAAAGGAGAAAGATGGGAGTATGCGACTTTGTATTGACTACCGGGAATTGAACCATGTCACCATCAAGAATAGGTATCCACTACCTCGTATTGATGACCTGTTTGCCAGTTGCAAGGAGCACAATTCTTTTCAAAGATCGATCTTCGCTTCGATATCATCACCAAGATTAGAATCGAGGATATTCCAAAGACCGCCTTTTAGAACTCTCGATGCGGGCATTATGAATTCTTAGTCATGTCTTTTGGATTGACTAATGCTCCTCGCGCTTTCATGGATATGATGAACCGAGTATTCAAGGAATATTTGGATCGGGCCGTTGTTGTCTTTATTGATGACATCCTCATATATTCCAAAAGTCGTGAAGATCATGAGCACCATTTGAAGCTGGTACTCCAAAGGCTTCGTGAAAACAAGTTATATGCCAAGTTGAAGAAATGCAAGTTCTGGCTTGAGGAAGTAGCATTCCTTGGGCACGTGGTGTCAAAACATGGAGTATCTATCACCAGAAGCGAAGATTGAAGCAATACTAAGTTGGGAACAACCGAAGTCGGTGATCGAAGTACGTAGCTTTCTGGGCTTAACTGGTTATTATCGGAGATTCGTGGAAGGATTTTCTCGAATCGCTACTCCATTAACTCAACTGACTCGGAAAGATATCAAATTCGTATGGAGCGAGGAATGCGAGAAGAGTTTCCAAGAGCTTAAGAAGAGACTCATTTCGGCACCTGTTTTGACCATACCATCTGGTTCGGATGGATTTATTATCTACAGGGATGCTTCAGGCAAAGGGCTAGGAGGTGTTCTCATGCAACGTGGGAAAGTTATAGCTTATGCCTCACGACAACTTAAAGAATATGAGAGGAATTATGATACTCATGATCTAGAGTTGGCAACGGTCATTTTCCCGCTAAAGATCTGGAGGCACTATCTATATGGGGAGAAAGTGGAGATATATTCAGACCATAAAAGTCTCAAATATTTCTTCACCCAAAAAGAACTCAACATGCGGCAACGACGTTGGCTCGAGCTGTTGAAAAACTACAACCATACCATTCAATACCATCCTGGAAAAGCGAACATGGTAGCCGATGCATTGAGTAGAAGATCATACGCGGGAACGAGTGTGATGTTGTCAACACAAAGGCCCAATTGTTGTGATTTACAAAAGATGAAGATAGAATTCAAGACTCTGGGGACCCATGCAATGATGTCAAGTATACGTATAGAACCAACTTTAATCGAAAAAGTTAAATTTGCTCAAGCCACAGACCCAGAGCTGATGTGTATCAAGAAGAAAGTGCAAGAAGGTGATATTCCAGAAGCAAGAATCGATGAAGAAGGAATACTTCGAGTCCACTCCAGACTTTGTGTTCCTAATGATTCTAATTTGAAGTACAAGATCATGATGGAGGCATACAATGCACCATTTGCAATCCATCTTGGAAGTACCAAAATGTATCGTGATCTTCGACATACATTTTGGTGGAACAATATGAAGAGAGAGATTGCAAAGTTTATCTCGAGGTGTTTAACTTGTCAACGTGTAAAGGCGGAGCATCAAGTGCCTAAGGGCCCATTGCAACCACTTGAGATTCCGAAATGGAAGTGGTAACACATTACCATGGATTTTGTTACGGGTCTTCCCACGGTTTCTCAAGGCATAAATGCTATTTGGGTTATTGTTGATAGATTAACCAATTCTGCTCATTTCTTACCGATACGGGAGACTTATTCCCTTGAACGTCTTGCTCGTATGTACGTAGATGAGATTGTGAGAGATTGCATGGCATGCCTAAGATCCATAGTTTCGGATCGTGACCCAAGATTCACTTCAAGATTTTGGGTTAGGCGGCAAAAAAAGCTAAGGGCACGAATTTATGATTCGATTCGCATACCATCCTCAAACCAGACGGACAATCGAGAGAGACTATTCAAACTCTTGAAGATCTATTAAGAGTCTATGTCCTAGACTTCAAAGGGAGTTGGTATAAGTATTTACCATTGGTGGAATTCTCTTACAACAACAGTTATCAGGCAAGTATAGGGGTGGCCCCATTTGAAGCATTGTATGGACGAAAGTGTCGCTCTCCAATATGTTGGGATGAGATGGGTGAAGCAACATTGTTGGGACCCGAGTTGGTACGTATGACTACAGAAAAGATCCAAATGATTCGACAACGTATACAAACGGCACAGGATCGACAAAAGAGTTATGCGGATCTTCATCGAAAGGACGTGGAATTTGGTATTGGGGATCATGTATTATTGCGAGTTGCTCCATGGAAGGGAGTTACAAGATTTGGGAAGAGAGGAAAGCTCAATCCACGATTTATTGGTCCATTTCAGATTCTTGACCGAGTAGGAAATGTGGCCTATAGACTTGCGTTACCTCCAAGTATGTCTCGTGTTCATAATGTTTTTCATATATATGTACTTCATAAATATGTAAAAGACTCGAACCACGTCATTGAGTTAGAACGGAACGAGATAGCCGAAGACTTAACGTACGAAGAGGTACCTGTCAAGATCTTGGATAGGAAAGAGCATGTCCTACGCACAAAGGTCATACCATACGTTAAAGTTTTGTAGAGGAACCATGCTATTGAGGAAATGACCTGGGAGTTGGAAACAGAAATGAAAGCAAGGTATCCTCACCTTTTCCAAACACCAGGTACGTACGTCAATTTCGAGGACGAAATTTCATAAGGAGGGGAGGTTGTAAGACCCCAACTTATTATTAATAAAATTAAATTTCCTCTATTTATTATTTTGAAATAGTAAGGGTTGATTTGATTAATGTGGTTAGTTATGGGTAAAACGCAAAAATATTTTAAATAAACAAGTGGTTATAAAATATTCATTTTATCGAAGAATATTCGTTTGGTCGTGGAATATTCTTACCGTCGGAGAATATTCGTACGACGACGCAGCCTTGTGTGGGCCCCATAACTGAAAGCGATTGGATGAAGAAAACGACAAGTATAAGTTGTTTATAAATAACGGTGTAGTTATTCACAGATTATCTTCGTTGGAATACCGGTGGTTAAAACACGAGAATATGCGTTGTTGCACGATGGACACGGTAGATTGCACCAATTATTGATTCTTACGTAAAGGCAGGCACTACGATAATTGTTACAGAATTATTGTTGAAGATTTTATTTTATTGATTCAATAATTGTCATGCGTTGATATTTTATATTATTGTTGTTTCAATAATTGTCACTACATGATTTTTCCATTATCGAGAGCAATAATTCATATTATCCGAATAATATTATTAGATAACATTATTGGCAATGTCTAGAAAGTTTTATCTAAGGAGAGGTTTGGTCACCTAATTGCGGCCAAGAAGAGAGAAATCCTTATTGAAAGCCCTCTTTTTTTGGGAACCGCACGGTTGTCGATGATTGTGATTACATAATATTATTTGTGAATAATTAATTATGTATTTATATGATGAAAAAATATTCATTTTATGTGGATATAGATGGAGAAAAATTTTAAAGTGATAATTGTTGAAAATTGATATTTTATCTTTTCTGATAAAATAATATTTTATTATATTATTATAATATAATAATGATGATATTTTTACAATGAATGTGGGATATATGAGTATATGAGGAGGAAGTGTATTTTTGTTGCAATAAATGTTAAAACATGTTAAACATGTCGGTGGACCCCATTTCTTGACTGAAATTTGATTATAGCCTGTAAAATCACCTGTTTGTGGATTTCGGTCAATTTCTGTTTGGAATTTGGAAAACCTTTCTTCTGCAAAGTTGTAGATAATGAAATTTCCCATGGAAAAGATATAAGGTTCGAATTTTTCTGACAAAAGGGCTATTTATTATGAATTATTGAAGCTCCGAAGTTCTGAAATAATTGATTTTTGGAAGTTTTAATGATTTTTAATATGAAAAACGTTTTTGGTCATTATTGTGGGTCTTGCATGTGATGTAAATGGCTGAATTCAGATCTAAGAAAGTGGGCGTAAGAAATTTGATTATATATATTAATATTATATTAAATTTTTGCTTTGGTGTTCTAAGCATTTTCCTATAAATAGGGTGCTTAGGTTAGAATTGAAAATCACACCAGAAACTAAAGTTTTTTCTCTCTTTCTCTCTCGATATATTGAGCGTATTCTTGTGAGTATTTTGATACTTTGAGTGTTGTAATACGGTGCAAGTTCCCTTCAGCACTATATTCAGTATTCCAGCCAGAAGTACTATTCTTTCGAGGTAAGGGATATTATTTTTTTAAAAAATAATATTATTTCTTTCAATATCATTATGCCGAAGTATTGGTAAGTTTTTTCTTGTGAAATTCTTGTCTTTTAGTGTCAGGGTTACTATTCACGTATACGACACTATTCACGAATACGGTACTATTCACAGAAAAATTAAATTTTCATTTTTGTCCAAAATATCTATTATGGATAATAGCTTTGATTGTATCCATGTTTTGATCATTCTTGAATTTTACTCCACTATGATTATTTATGAGGTATTTTTGGACATGGATAAATCGAATTACGAATCCTTAATATTTGTTATTTTGTTTCACTGGATTCATTTCCTTTAAAATATTTTTCATCATCCTCAGTCCTAAATGATGATATTACTGAATATCTTTGGCCTGTAGTGCAAAGATGAATGATTTTTGATGAATATCGTTGGCCCGTAGTGCAAAGATGAATAGGTGTTTAGATGAACATGACCAACTAATGAATATCTTTGGCCTGTAGTGCAAAGATGAATATTTGATTCCAGATATATATTGATTGATGTTACAGGGATAAAATATCGACGATAAAATTTTAAATTCATATATAGAAGATAGTAGATTTCATTCTCTACTTAACTCTTCTAATGAATTATTATTTCCGCTGCGAATATTGATCTGAAACTTGTTGTCTATTGTATTCTACTAGATTTTTCCCTGTTGAAGACTAACGATAATTTGTTCTATATTATCTTAGTCATAATATTCTTTACTGGGCTAGTTGAGCTCACCCTTTTCCTTTTTGTTCCATTTTTCTTCTCAAGAGGCGAGAATGTAGCGAGTACTAGTCGGGGTATGGAATGATGGTTCTAGAAGTTGTTTTAGTAGTCCTCACCATTTTTGTAAAATAATGTATCAATAATTGTAATGAGGACTTATTTGGGTATGAATATTTTCTAGATGATAATATTTGTATTTAAACTCACAATTTTTATGTTGTATTAATAAAGTTATAGTTGTTTCTGTACCATGTATTTTGACGACTCAGAATGGGTGTTGTATACCTATTTTGGGGGCGTCACAACATACATGTGAATCAATAGTACACACATGTGAACAAATAGTTATAAACATGTGAATTAATAGCAATTAATTGCTCATTTATCCGATTAATTACCCGATTGGTCAATATAACCTCCAGACACCAATTATTATCGGAATAGATGTCAATTTCCACTAACACCAATAATCCCAACACAATGGAAAAATCAATTTTATCTTTAATCAACACGAACTTATTAATCATTAATATTATAACTCACAATATTTAACAACCAGATCATTCCCAGGAAAGAGGGGGCTTTCCGGTAAGGATTTCTCCCTATTGGCGCGCAATTAGGTGACCAAACCTCTCATCGATAGAACTTTCTAGACATCGTCAATATTACAAATAATAATATGAATAACTTTGTCGTCTCAATTATTGATTTAATAATACTCCCTCCGTCCCATAGTTATAGGCTGATTTTTTATTTTAAGATGTCCCAATATATAGGCTACTTACTATTTATAAAATTTAGTTGGTTCTTTATTTTACTTTTATGCCCTTATAATAAATATTCAACCATTACTCTTTTTTTGAAAAAACAACATTCAATGTCATTATTTTTATCACCACATTTAATGTTGTTGTATTCTCTTTGGTTAAAGTTCTATGGTTATGGACTTTAACACGCCAATCAATGAAGTTGAGAGTTTTAATGTGATAAGTAAGGAGTAATTAACTTATTTATTAATTTTATATTAAGGGGTATATGTAGAAAATTTATGTTAAAAATTGTCACTTAAATTGATTTTTTTAAACTATATGCCATAAGAAATCAGCCTATAACTATGGGACGGAGGGAGTATAAAATATTATGCAGATGATACTGTGACAATAATTGAATCAATAATATGAGAGATATTATGCAACAATAACTGTAGCAATAATTGAGTATAACTGAGTGACGTCTCACATAAGCATCAATAATCAATACCGTGTGCTACTATGCAACCACGCGTATTACTATTCTTTTACCACCGGGTATTTCAACAGTTTTACGATAAAAACATTCGACGTTATTTTTATAAAAAGATATTTATGTCATTTTCTAACTACGACAATACTTCCGTTGTGGGGTCCACCAATGATTGTGTCGTCGTACGAATATTCCCCGACAAAAAGAATATTCCCCGACCAATCGAATATTTTATAACCACTTGCTTACTTTGCAAAATTTTCACATATCCCCCTTAACTTTAACCTTTTATCAATTTAACCATTTACTAAATGGAATAACAATTATCAAAAAATTGAATACTTTTATTTCGTAAAATTCGGGTTCTTACAGTAGATGTAATGAAAGTTTCTCCTAACGGAGTCTCAATAGATAAGTCAAAGTCTAATTTCTCCGGAGTCAAGTTCAAACATTGAGCACAAGCAGGAGAGATAAAAGAATGGCTAGAACCGATATCTAGTAAGGTATAAACTTCGCAAGAGTTTATGATTAGCTTACCCGTGATCACCTCGTTTGGGTTCCTCGTTTTTTGGGCAGTCACGATAAACGCTCTTTAAGGAACCACCGACTTTGTCTTGTCCAGGACAACCTTTGGAGTCACCATTCCCGCTGGACTTGGTTTCGCTACAAGACAATATCTAGCTATATGACCTTCCTTTCCACAATTATTACACACCCTGGATTGTTGTGGGCAGTTTGGGATGATGTGTCCCTCTTTCCCATATTTATAACATACGACCGGTGATCGTTCTCCTCCCCTAGGAACAGTTGATGTTGGTGCTGACGTCTTCACATTGTCATTGTTGTACCTTCTCTTTTTGGAATCTCCCCCTGACTCGCTTCTTCTACTATCATGGCCACGATTACCACCAGAGTGGTTACCGCTTTTGTCTAGATATTTTTCTCCCCGTTGGTTATCATTGCTCCGATGACTGCTGCCACCGGTATGACCCTGGTTATGGTCCCTCGGTTGAACATACTCATTATCTAGCTCACTATAATAATTGAGCCATGTTCACAACATCTGAATATAGAGAAAATTTGTGAGAAATAAGATATTGCCGAATTTTAGGTTTCAGACCTCTCAGAAACATCTGTATCATACATTCCTCATTCTCTACCAAATGAGGTGTAAACCTAGATAACTCTGCGAACTTAGCCTCGTACTGGGACACAGTCATGTTGTTCTGTTCTAGTCTAATAAACTCTACCTCCTTCATATGACGAATACTTTCAGGAAAGTACTTATCATTGAACAGTTTCTGAAACGTTTCCCAAGACATATTGAGTGCGGCAAGCTGGGTACGCTTCACAGATTCCCACCAGTAATCTTCCTCACCAAGGAACATAAAGGTGGCGAATGGAACCTTCTGTTCCTCCGTGCATCCCAAGACATCAAATATCTTGGTAATTTGCTTAACCCACATTTCCGCCTTGATCGGATTCAGCTTTCCCAAAAATTCTGGTGGTCCCAACTCTTTGAACTACTTGGCTGTGATAAGCCGCGCGTTGCTATTATTTCCAACCATATTTTGTACACGAGTCTCCCTTGTCTGATTTTACATGAACTGCAAAAAGCTTCTAAACATCACATCATTCATCGTTTGATCGGTAGTGTTGTTCACAGGAGGAACATTGCCGTCTTGTTGCACGTTCTCCTGGTTGGTGATTAAAGGTGTCTCCACAGTCTCATTCACTCCATTATTAATATTCTCAGCTGCGATTCTCAAATACTTCCATAAAACAAGGATTAATTAAAGAAATTAACATGCCACATATTATCCTTATATCTGACCGACTAATTAAATACCAAATAAGCTTAGGTAGGACACACTAGCAAAGGATTTACTCGTCTCTCCCCTCCTAGTTCTATTCCCCGATCTCCGCCAGAGACCATATCCCTAAGCTCTGATACAAACTGTGACGCCCCCAAAATAGGTCCACACAACCAATTCTGAGTCGCCAATACATGGTAAAGAAAACAACTATAACTTTATTATTACAATTGTTGTGCAAAATACAACAATACATATGCTATGAGTTTAAATACAGATATTGTCTTCTAGACAGTATTCAAACTCATAAGTCCTCATTACAAATTATTGATACACTATTTTACAAAATAGTGAGGACTGCTAAAACAATTGCCCTGAAACATCACTCCACACACTGACTAGTTCCCGCTATATTCTTGCCTCCTAAGAAGAAAAATGGAACAAAAAGGAAAATGGAGCTCAACTAGCCCAGTAAAGAATATTATGACTAAGATAATGTAGAACAAATTATTGTTAGCCTTCAATAATTCAAATAAAATATAATGGACAACAAGTTTTAGATCAATATCCGCAGCGGAAATAAAAATTCATTAGAAGAGTTAAGTAGAGAATGAAATCTACTATCTTCTATTATTTAAAAGGCCATCATCAATATTTTATCCCTGTAACTACAATCAATATACATCTTGAACCAAATATTCATCTTTGTTTTACGGGCCAAAGATATTCATTTGTATCACCAGTTGGTCATGTTCATCTCAACACCTATCAATCTTTGCACTATGGCCCAAAGATATTTATCACGTAATCATTTATTTTTGCACTACAGGCCAAAGATATTAAGTTATATCATCATTTAGGACTAAGGATGATGAAAATTATTTTAAAGAAAATAATCCAATGAGATAAAAGGACAAAGATTAGGGATTTGTACTTTAGATAATCCAAGTTCAAAAATACTCCATAATAAACTATAGTGGAGTAAAATGCAGGAATGAAGATCAAAACATGGATACAATCAAAGATAGTAACCATAATAGACATCTTGGACAAAGAAGAGGAAATTTTATTTTTTCTGTGAATAGTAACCCCGACACGAAAAGGTAGAAATTCTACAAGAAAAATCATACTTCATGAATAGTACTCGTGAATAGTACCGTATACGTGAATAGTAACCTTGACATGAAAAGGTAAAAATTTCATAATAAAATTCATACCAATATTTTGGTATAATGATATTGAAAGAAATAACATCATTTACGAAGAAAATAACACCTATTTACCTCAAAAGAACAATACTTCTGACTGGAATATCGGATATAATATTGAATGAAACTTGCACTGAATAGCAACTCTCAAAGTATCTAAATACTCACAAAAATATACTCGATATTATAGAGAGAGAAAACTTCAGTTTTTTGTGTGCTTTTCAATTCTAACCTAAGCACCCTATTTATAGGAAAATGCTAGAACGCCAAAGCAGACTTAACCTGCTACCTGATGACTTTACCTGCTGCTATTCACGCACACCACCATTGAAAAAAAAATCTCAACACACCAACAAGAACAAGAGTGGGGACCACCCATTCTAGAAAATTTCCAAAAATGTTTTAAATTTAAACAATATTCAGAAACTTCAATAATTCATAATCAATATCTCTTTTATCAGAAAAATATGAATTTTATGTCCATTTAATAGAAAATTTAATTCTCTACAACTTTGTAGAAGAAAGTTTTTCCAAATTCCAAACAGAAAATGACCGAAATTCACATACGAATGATTTTTAATACCTCCTTTCCGACAAAATACTGATCAAACTCCTCAATATTAATTCCTTCATTTATATCCATATAAAAATAAATATTTTCTTATCATATAAATTAATAATTAATTATTCACAAATAATATTACAGAATCACAATAATGACAACTAGGTCGTTCCCAGGAAATAGGGGGCATTCCGATAAGGATTTCTCCTTACTAATTAGCGCAATTAGGTGACCAAACCCTTTTCTGATGTAACTTCCTTAGACATTGCCAATAATGCTATCTAATAATATTATTCAAATAATATGAATTATTAATCGATAATGGAAAATCTTGTGCGGATAATTATTGAATTAACAATAATATAAAATATCAACGTAGCAATTATTGAATCAAGAAATAAAATATTGAATAATTCTTACTGTAGCAATTATTGAGTAGTGCCTTCTTACGTAAGAATAAATAATCCAAAAATATCGTGCAATACTGGTAATATTCTTTGTGCAACCACGCCAGCATTACTATATTTTAACCAATTTAGTATTTCACTTAGTGTTAACTGAATAAACTACTGCTCGTTTTTTAGAAAACTCATTCTTGTCGTTTTCTTCATCTGACATTTTTTCGTTATGGGGCCCACAAATAGTTGCGCCATTGTACGAATATTTCCCAACAGCAAGAATATTCCACTACCAAACAAATATTCCCCAACAACAAAGAATATTTTATAACCACTTGCTTATTTTGCAAAATTTGCACATTTCACCCATAACCAAAGCATTATATCAAATTAACACTTTATTATTTAAAATAATAATTAGAGGAAATTCAATTTTATTTATAAAAAGTTGGGGTCTTACAATATCAACCACTCCCTATTTCATCATTTGAATGAACTGAGTTTTGGCAATGCAAGGAAAATAGGCTTAGGCCAATGGCCTAAACACGTGATAAAGGAAGAGATAGGACTATGAATATGGGACAACTCCTTTTAAACTCAGCAATTGCAAAATGACACTAGCATACTTAGGTTTATTTTCTTTTGGACTAACAAATGCACTTTTAATGAGTTAATATTGTAAGACCCCAACTTTTATTAATAAAGATTTAATTTTTTCTAAATATCTTTTTGAATAATAAGGTGTGGATTTGTTATAATGTTATAGTAGTGGGTAATATTTAAAAATTTTGTAAAGTAAGCAAGTTGTCATAAAATATTCGTTTAGTCAGGGAATATTTATTTTATCAGAGAATATTCGTACGAAGACACAATCATTGGTGGACCCCATAACGGAATTACTGTCGGAGTGAGAAAATGACAGAAATAATTTTTTATAAAAATAACGGCAAAATGTTTATCGTGAACTGTTGAAATACCCAGTGATAAAAGTACAGTAATACGTGTGGTTGCATAGTAGCACACTGTATTGTATATTATCTTTAATTATTAATGCTTATGTGAGAAGTTACTCAGTTTTATTCAATTATTGTCACAATAATTATTGGATAGTATCTTACATTATTGATTAAATTATTGTTACAGTATCATCTGCATAATATTTTATATTATTAAATCAATAATTGAGACGACAAAGTTATTTATATTATTATTTACATTATTGGCGATGTCTAAAAAGTTCTGTTGAGGAAAGGGGTTTGGTCACCTAATTGCGCGCCAATAAGGAGAAATCCTTATCGAAAAGCCCCCTCTTTCCTAGGAATGATATGGTTGTTAATATTGTGAGTTATAATATTAATGATAAAAAAATGATATTAAAAATGTGTTTAGTGAAGCCAAGTGAATTGAGATAAATAGAGGGGGGTTTTATGAAGTATTTGTTGTAAATTTTGCTTATTACATGGACCCCCCCACTTACTCATTTTTCAAAATCATCGGTGAAAGTTATCTTAGTTTTGTTTTATTACATATATATATATATATATATATATATATATATATATATATATATATATATATATAGGGGTGGTATATATATAAATTATATAAGTTTTGTTTCTTTAATAAAATAGAATATATTATATTTTATTGTGCATTGTGCAGCATAATATATCAAAAATAATTCAGCCTGAATTTCCTTACTGTTCACCCATGATTTTCTTAAATAGTTCTCTGCCATTCTCCTATAAATAGGATGCTCAGTTTAGAAATAAAAATCACACCAGAATCAGAGAATTCTTCTTCTATAATATTGAGCGTATTTCTTTTAAGTTTAAGGAAGTTTTGAGTGCACAAAACAGTACAAGTTTTCTACAAGAATATTCACGCCATACCAGTCAGAAATACTCTCCTTTTAAGGTAAGGGATATTATTTTCATTCAATATTCGTAAGAAATAATATTTTCTTCCATACTCTGTAGTATGTAAGTAATATTAATTCGTTTCATATTCCTAATTCTACACTTATTTTGATAAGTATTGCATCTATACTCCTTGAAATTAGTAGAATATTCTTGAAATTTGTGCTTCATCTAGTATCGTTACACAAGAATATTTTTCTGAACATTCTTTTTAACTTTTGATATTTTCATGCCAGAGTACTATTCACGAAGTACTATTCATGGGATACTATTCACTCGGATACTATTCACCCGGGGTATAATTCACGACAAAAATTGATTTCTTTTCTGTCCAAATTATTTTTGTTACATGAATATTATTCTTGAATTTTACTCCACAAAGCATTTATCATGTTGACAATTTAGACATTTTTAAACTTTGG
Organism: Panax ginseng; assembly: GCA_020205605.1. Taxonomy (NCBI): domain Eukaryota; kingdom Viridiplantae; phylum Streptophyta; class Magnoliopsida; order Apiales; family Araliaceae; genus Panax; species Panax ginseng. Next base: position 54,901,575 of record CM035142.1, read on the forward strand.
ATAAATTAAAAATCTTTAATATTTATCCTTGATTTCGTTTGATTGATGCTTATATCATTGTCATCATCCTCATGCTTATATTGTGATAAAAGTCTTCTTTGGCCCGTAGTCCATAGATGGATTGTTGATTGGTATGATTATGAACAGGAATTATGTATCGGTATAATCATGACCTGTAATGTTACAAATGATGTGGTAAAAGTCCTCATTGGCTCGTAGTGCATTGATGGACAGTTGTTGGCATAATCATGACCATTGGTGATAATAACGAATATTCTTGACCTGTAGTGCATGAATAATTCATGGATGTGATACTAACGAATATCCTTGGCTCGTAGTGCATGGATAATTCGATGATGTGGATTATTTATTGAGCTGTGTTACAACGATAAAATATTAATGATGAACTTTTAAATCATATAAGATAGTAGATATTGCTCTACTTGACTCTTCTAATGGATTATTTGTTCCGATGCAGTTAAACTTGTTGTCTATTGTATTCTATCAGTTTAACACTATTGAAGGCTAACAATAATTTATTCTGTATTATCTTATTCATAATATTCTTTACTGGGTTGAGCTCACCCTTTGCTTTCATTCTTCTCTTCAGGAAATGATAATATAGCTGGGACTAGTCGGGGAATGGAGTGACGGTCCGAGATGGTGGCTGTAGTAGTCCTTACTATTTTATAAAATAGTGTGATAATAATTGTAATGAGGACTCCATTTGAGTTTGGATATTGTCTACGAGGCAATATTCGTGTTAAAACTTTCACCTTATGTTACACGACAGTTGTATAATTAAGTTTGTATTTGAATTATGTACCATGTATTTGGCGACTCAGAATGGGTGGTGTATACTTATTTTGGGGGCGTCACAAATATTATTACCTTAGGGTATGTTATGGGTACATATACACATAATCATATAATCCATGTACATTGGTTTAGTCCAAATAATAATTGAATTGAGTTAGAATATAATTTAATTGAGTATTCCTAACTCATTATTTCCATAAACTGTATTATCCCAAATACACATAACTTATGGAAATAAATATTTAATAGTAAATATATATTTACTTAAATTTGTTTTCTCCCATACATTTAAAATATCCACTTTATTATTATACCTCACAAGACTTATTTATACAACTTAGTAGCGATAGACGAGCGATCTTAGCATACCACGAACCGTATTGCTTAGACATTAAGAGATGACGATGAAGTGATGTTCATATAATGGATCACTAATGGAAGTGATTAAAATCTTAAGTAAAGATTGAATGAAAGTTTAAAGGATGAGCTATTTAATGCAAAGTACGTAAATGATATTCGTAAATCGTATTCATGTCGAACGAACGTTCCAAGTGTGACGCCTCCAAAACAGGTATACATCACCCATCTTAAGTCGCTAGATACAAGGTACTGAATACAAATATAACTTAATTATACAACAGTCGTGTAAAATACGATACAACATAGGCTGTGAGTTGTAATTCTATAATTAAGCACACCTAGAGGGGGGGGTGAATAGGTGTAAATACTTAGAAGTGATCTCTGATGACCAATTTTAATTTTGATTCTAGACTAAAAAGCATACGGTTTGGAAAATAGTTTATAGTGTATGCCGCTTTAGAGCAAATATCACTTTTCTTATAACACGAATGTAATAAAGTGATATGAGGAATGTCTAGATAAGTGTATTTTGCACGCCGCGAAAATCTACGTTGCAATATTAAGTTCGGTTATTCAGAAATAATATCAAATCAAACACACGAGATAATCAAACCATAGACAAGGAGGATTTTACGTGGTTCACCCCTATCCTCTATCTAGTAGCCTAATCCACGTCCAATCCCAACTAGGATTGGAGACTCTTTTTATTAATATTTAAAACTCAAATTAAATACAATAAGAACAACTTCCCTGTTCAACAAAAGCTTTCCTCCTTGTATGGACACCTCTGCCCCTTTTTGCACTTCTGCAACCCTTGCACCTTTGCAACCTTAAAAGCTCTTTGAACAGACCCTATCCACTAATGGATCGACCACTCCGACAAATACTGGTGAACAGAACTTGTAACAAAGGATATTGATTTACAATGGCTATTTTCCAGCTAATAAAGAACTTACAAAGAGATGCTAACTTGCTGGAAAATTCTAGACAGTAAAAGCTCTCAAAGGAGGAATAAAATCAATCAATCAATAAGACTAAAGATGATTCTTGCTTTTCCTCTGTCGATGTATATTCCTTTGTACCAAGTATAGCTAGAGAGGAAGATATATATATATATATATATATATATATATATATATATATATATATATATATATATATATATATATATATATATATATAAGGAGGGTATGACTATATGAATAAAAAGCAGAGAATCAATTACCGATCTTTCTCTCTAATTAGCTCTAAACGGATAAATAGATTAGCATGAATCAATCATAGTTGGAGCAACATAATATGTTTTTGAAAAGATTGAATAATTGATTCCAAAAATAATTCAAAGACCGGTGATATTAAGGAATATATATATTGAACATAAAACAAACTAAAGATAAGGAAGGAATGATTTGCCTAGTTACCATAAGACTCCTTAATAGACTCCTATTATATAAAAGTATCTTTGGAATAATCTTCATAAGAGATATAATAGGAAATCAATTAATTTTGAATTAAAATACAAGACTTGATTGGTAATGAGCTATTGGGTCAAGACTTCGAATGATTCCAGCAAACAAATATTGGTCACATGACCCAGTCCAGAAGCAATTAAGGCAAAAGACCTAATTATAATATTTAACACATATAATATTTAACACAAGCCCGATTTATTGTCATCATGAAAACCTCTCAAGATATAAACCAACATTCTCCCCCTTTTTGATGATGACAATATTTAATTTATATGCTCCCCCTATCTATAAGGCTCCCCCTAAATATATGCATATTAAGGAGCAAAAAAAATGATTTGGATCTTGATCCAAATACCCAGTCAATTCAAATTTCAAATACCAGATATCTCTCCCCCTTTTTCATTATCAAAAAGAAATCATTAAGCACAAGTTGGTTAGAGCATAATCATCATTACCCAAATATCACTCCCCCTTTGTCATTAACAAAAATTAATTCATATCAATTTAGCAAGCTTATAACAAAATCACATATAACAAATAAACAATATGCTCATACCTTTGTGATTTGTTACCTATATATATATCAACATTGTTGTTACCAATAGTAAGCTTGCTGGATGTGCTCTGAAGTTTTTGATTTTGGATTTTCATACTCAAATCTCTTCAAAAACACTTCTTTTGATCATCCAATGTGGAGGTCACCTATAATCAAAATTGGGGGTTGATTTCTTACAGTTCTAGATGATCTAGGAAGCTTGGCAGTGGTCATCTGTTCGTTAGATTCAAACTGTGATATATCAAATTATGTATCTGATTTTTCTTCTAAATCGGACGGGTCTGGCTGTCTATTTTTCGGTGCCTGCATGTCTCAGTTTTCTACTAAAACGGACGGTTCGATCTGTCTGGATTCAGATGTTTGCAAGTCTGCGTTTTCTTCTAAAACAAACGACTCAGTACATTCTGCTTTTCCTTTGTTTGTTTTTCCGATTAAGCGATCTTTCTTACGATGCGAGACGGCTCGATCTGCTGGATTCAGCTATTTTAGTTCCACGAATCTGGGCATCTTTTTCTTCTAATTCGAACGACTTAGGCTGTCCAGATTTAGTAGTTTGGCTTCTACGACTCAAATTATTATTTCCTGCAGAATTCTCATTCTCTTCCTTTGACATGTCATGGTTAATTTCATTAAAAAAATACAAGTACAGATCCCTCATCATGATTGTCATGTGTATTAAATATGGAACATTTAGCACAATAAAAACTTTAGAATAAATAATATTATGAACCTTTGTGTTAGAAAAACCATATATCTAATTAAAACATTATTAAAAAATAATATGAGGTACTTACAGATTCCGCCAAATAATTTATAAGTAACTACTATTCGTCTCCTTTTTGACCTTGAAACATCTACAAAATGAACAAATAGTCTCTACCTTTTTGGTACCCAAATCTTCTTGGGTCCTTTTGGGTTACTAGCATATAAATCACATTTCTTTACCCAAATTTGTTTTATTCTAATTTTATTACAATTAGAATCAAAATGACCTTTAAAACCACATTTTTTGCAAGTAACAAAAGGTGAGCAATAAAGAGGCTTGTTCCTTGGTTTATTATTTATTACTCTAATTTTATTAGTTGTGCTTGTGATGTTCTTAACAGGATTATATCCAATTCCTTGTTTATCTAGACTTGACCTTTGAGCACCTAACATTATATTTAAATTCTCTCCCGCTTGAACAAATTTTGCAAGATCCTTTTTCAATGAAATTATTTCTTCCTCATTATTATTTTGCATGTTTAATATTTTTCCATCATTAAAAGCATCAATACAAGTATCTCTCATTTTCAATCTTTCTTTTAAAACATCATTTTCCTTTTTAAGATCATTGAATTCTTCATTTAATTTGTTTGCACGATTATATAGAATTTTATTATCAAGATAATCAATTTTAGCATTTAACTTAGATACTTCACTTGATGTGCAATCTTTAACTATTTCTTATTTTTCTTCAATCAATGTTTCTACCTCTTTCATTGAATCATTTATCCAATTTTTTAAATGAGCATTTTTCTCTTTAATACGAATATTTTCATTTTTTAAAACTAGATAATCAGAAATAGTAATATCACCAAGTTCAGAGTTTACCTCAGATGATTCTTGATTGCATAATCCAGTGAAACACAGTTGAACAGTTTCATCTTCTTGTTTCGTTTCGGACTTGCTCAATGGAGTTGAGCTACCTTTTCAATTTTTCCTTTGTTTCTTCCTTTGAAGTAGTCTCTCGAGTTTTCTTGAGAGCATTTCAATTTCTTCATCAAAATCTTCGTGATCACTTTCATTGTTGCTCTCGACTTCAAGTGCCAATGTTTTATTTATTGGTGCTTCATCCTCTTCATCATAACTCTTTAGTTGATTTTCGAATTCTTCAAGCTCTCCAAACAAAGTTAGAGTTTCCATCGAACTGATTGTAGTTGAGTCTTGAAGAGTTGTAACTTTTGGTGCGAACCGTTTGGGCATGACTCTAAGTATCTTTCTATTTATCTCCCTTTGATCAATTTTTTGGCCGAGCATACTTAGAGAGTTCATAAGAGTGAGGAATCTAGCTTGAGCTTCTTTGATAGATTCATTCTTCTTTAACCTGAAAAGCTCATAATCTTGCATTAGCATACTTAATTTGACTTCTTTTACCTTTGTAGTTCCCTCATGGCTCATGATGATTGTATCCCATATTTCTTTAGCAGTGGTGCATGCAGAAACTTTATCGATTTCAGCTTGAATAATTCCACTCAGCAGCGTGTTCATGGCTTTAGAATCATAGGATACCATGTACGATTCATTGGAATCCATTTCCATGAGATTCTTTGGTCTCCCATCATCATGTCTTGGAATGGCTGGGCCATTCTCAACAACCCACCATTCCCATGGGTCTCGTTTGAGATAAATCATCATTCTAAACTTCCAAAAGTTGAAGTTTTCACTTTCGAGCAACAAAGGTGGCCGGCTTGTGGATTGACCTTCTTGAAAACTGAGGTGTGTCATAGGATCTTTCCCTACAACCTGCAAAGATCAATATTAGTAGAGCCTTGCTTTGATACCAAATGTAATTCTATAATTAAGCACACCTAGAGGGGGGGTGAATAGGTGTAAATACTTAGAAGTGATCTACAGCGGCCAATTTTCAATTTTCAGATTCTGGACTAAAACAGACAGTTTGGAAAATAGTTTATAGTGTCTGCTTTAGAGCAAATATCACTTTTCTTATAACACGGACAAAATAAAGTGATATGAGGAATGTCTGGATAAGTGTATTTCGCACTTTACGTGGTTCAACCCCTATCCTCTATCTAGTAGCCTAATCCACGTCCAATCCCAACTAGGATTGGAGACTCTTTTATTAATATTTAAAACTCAAATTAAATAAAATAAGAACAACTTCCATGTTCAACAAAAGTGGTCTCAGAGCTGTTGGGTCAAGACTTCGAATGATTCCAGCAAACAAATATTGGTCACATGACCCAGTCCAAAAGCAATTAAGGCAAAAGACCTAATTATAATATTTAACACAAGCCTGATTTATTGTCATCACTAAAACCTCTCAAGATATAAACCAACATGAGTTTTAATACAAATATTGTCATCTAGACAATATCCACACTCAATGGAGTCCTCATTACATTTATTATCACACTATTTCACAGAATAGTGAGGACTACTAATGCACCATCTAGGACCATCACTCTGTTCCCCGACTAGTCCCATTACGTTCTCATTTCACGAAGAAAAGGTGAAAGAAAGGGTGAGCTCAACTAGCCCGAAGAAATATTATGAATAAGATAATGTAGAATAAATTATCATTAGCCTTCAACAATGTTAAACTGATAGAATATAATAGACAACAAGTTTAACTGCAGCGGATCAAGTAATCCATTAGAAGAGTCAAGTAAGGTATAAAATCTACTATCTTCTATGATTTAAAAAGTTTTTCATCAACTTTATCTCTGAGACTCAGCTTACTAAATAAAATCGAATCATCCCTACTCCACGGTCAAGGATATTCATGTAATCATCAATGGTCATGACTATACGAAAGAATAATCCTCGTCATAATCATACCAACAATTTGTCCACCAATGAACTACGAGCCAATGAGGACTTTTACCACATCATTACGTCACATTACTATTCATGATTATACCAAATAATCCCTGGTCATAATCATACCAAGTCCATCTATGCACGTAAGCTAAAGATGACTTTCATCACAATATAAGCATTAGGATGATGACAATGACATAATAATTCAATAAAACAAGTTCAAGAATAAATTTTAAAGATTTATAAATTAATTTATCCAGGAACCAATAACGTCCAAATAGTCAACATGATACTGCTTTGTAGAGTAAAATTCAAGAATGCTCAGAATAATATTTTCATGAAAAGATACTGGATGAAGCGCAAATATCAAGGATATTCCACTAATTTCATGGAGTATAGAAGTCAAAGCTTTAACCAACTGAGTATAATAGAATATATGAAACTACAAATGGATTTTCGTCCGCCATTCGGTAATCCACGTAGACAGATCATTTCCACAATTTAATAAGGAATGAATATGAAAGATCATTCACCATGCATGTGGTAATCCACATAGATAGGTTATTCCAACAAAATAATAAAGAATGGAATAACAGAAGGATTCACCGTACGTGCGATAATAAATCGCATGACGAGTTATTCCCAATGAAATAATAAATAATGGAACCCGAATCCGCGAACGCATACGAGATATGATATTCGGCTGCGAATAATAAATAATGGAACCGGTCCCACAGAACGCATATACAAGATATTTCAACAGAATAATAAAGAACGGAATATTAGAAGAATTTCACCATGTATGCGGTACTTCTCATAAACAGGTTATTCCAACAAAATAATAAGAATGGAATAACAACAAAATTCACCAGGCATGCGATAGACCGCACAGACAGGTTATTCCAACAGAATAATAAAGAATGGAATAATAGAAGAATTTCACCGTATATGTATGCGGTGCCAGATAAACAGTTATTCCAACATAATAATAAAGAAACGGAATAACGAAATTTCTCTTCATGAATACGAAGAAATAATAATACCCCTTACTGGTGCACAACAAATAATATCCCTTACCTTAGAAGAAACTGGATATTGGAGTAGTGAAGTAGCAGAATACTTTTATTCTTTCTCTCTATAGTTTCTCTCTCTATAGTTTCAGTGAATTGGTAAGAAATAATGAAGGAATGAGCTTCTATTTATAGGAGAATGGACTGAATAGTAACTAATTCATGAACGATCCATATTGATTTACTTTTAAACGGACGGTCCATATTGATTTATTATTAAAACTTAAAGCAACGGTCCATACTGATTTACTATTAAAACTTTAAACCAGCGATCCATATTGATTTACTATTATAACTTTCTACCAGCGGTCCATATTGATTTACTGTTATATCTTCAACCAACGATCCATATTGAATTACTATTATAACTTCAACCAACGATATGAAAAATTATCACATCTCCTCATAGAATAATATTGTACCCAAAAATGATTTGGACCAAAAAGAAATATATTTTTCGGGTGAATAGTATCCCGTGAATAATACTTCAGGAATAGTACCCCATGAATAGTACCCCGACACGAAAAGTATCCCAAATACCCGAGTGAACAATACTAGAGTGAATAGTAACCAGGTAAATAGTAACCTGTGAATAGTAACTCGTGAATAGTACTTTGACACAAAAAGTGTCTCGAATACCCGATTGGTCAATATAACCTCCAGACATCAATTACTATCTAAATAAATGTCGATTTCTACTAACACTAATAATCCCAACACAATGGAACTATCAATTTCATCTTTAATCAACACGAACTTATTCATCATTAATATTATAACTCATAATATTTAACAACCAGGTCGTTCCCAGGAAATAGGGGGCTTTCCGATAAGGATTTCTCCTTATTGGCACGCAATTAGGTGATCAAACCTCTCCTTGACATAACTTCTAGACTTTGTCAATATTGAATCAATAATATGAGAGATATGATCGCAATGAATTCTTGTAGCAATAATTGAGTATAACGAGTGACTTCTCACGTAAGCATCGAAATCAATACTGAGTATGCTACTATGCAACCACTCGTATTGCTGTACTTTTACTATCGAGTAGTTCAACAGTTTTAACGGTAACACTTTCGCCGTTATTTTTATAAAAATATTTTTGTCGTTTTCTCAATCCGACAATAATTCCGTTGTGGGGACCACCAATGATTGTACCGTCGTACGGATATTCCCCGACAAAAAGAATATTTCCCGACCAATCGGATATTATACAACAACTTGCATACTTTGCAAAATTTATAAATATTACCCACAACTATAACATTATATCAAATCCATACCATAATATTAAAAAAAATATTTCGAGAAATTTAAATCTTTATTCATAAAATTTGGGGTCTCACACCAAGTATACATTGGTTGTATAATTTAGATGTTGATTAATGTTGGTAAAAAATGATTGTAAAATATAAACGCAAGGTGCATAACTGAAATGCAGGATTCTGTATTCAGAAATACGGTAAACTGTATTCAAGTAAAATGAACGTTTAAGGTTACTTGAGATGTAATCACTTGAGCGTTGAGTAATAATGATAAGAATAACATTTGAATGTTATTAAACTATAACGAACGGTAATGGGGTTAACGAATGGTCCCAAATGGAGTCAGATAAGAAATGTTTGAAAGGAACGTAAACGTAAAATGCTTAAACCAATGACGATGTTTAGCGTATGCATAAGTTGAACATGTTTAACATACACACCGTGTATGACTTAAACATTAGGTAATGAAGACTAAAGAATGACGTATAACATTAAGAAACCGAGTTAATGATTATAACTTGAAGAACGTTCCAAGACAAGTAAACCGGATGTTGTAACATATGAATAAGGTGATGTAAAATGCTTAAAGGCTATGAACGCATAGTCTTAACATTGAACGTTCGTTCTAGACATACAAATAACAGTATGACTTAGACGTTAGTAAATAATCTTGAAGTATGATATTTAGTTATCAGAAAGCCATAAGGAATGATAATTGACTTAACAAACATTACAGTTGTAATGCTTTGGACAAGTTGAGCTAAGAAGAAGGAAATGTCAATGTAAATATATCGTAAAATGGTAAAAAAGATGGTTAAGTGATAGGTTATAAGATGCGAACCATAAGAATGAAAGTTAGTTGAACCAATATGTGCGTCGACTATACAACTATTTGGTATGTGCTATTCTTTATGTGATATATAGGAATATCAATGAGCAGTTCAGCGTAAATTATAAGTTGTAGTTGTGCGTAAGGCAAGTTTCCTAACTTCATTCATTTTTTTAAATATGAATGCTAGTTTCTTAACCTTTCTTAGATGATGAACTTGAACTTGAGAAAATTTTACCTATGTGCAAATGTGTTATGTTTGTACAATGTGGTAGAATGTATGAGGTCTTGTGCCAAAATTTTAACACTTCAGTGTTTCTGTGAAATGAATTGTTTTGTGATTGAACTGTTCAATGTGAAAAAGGTTCTGTTTATTCATGAACCGTTATTGTTAAGTCTGTGTTAATGATTCTAGCTAGACATAATGTTAATGAATAAGTAGAAGAATGAAAGTATGTCAAGTAAATGTGACTAATGTTTTAAAATGATAGGAATCAGATTTGTTCCTGTTATTCGAGCTGCTCCATAACCTTTGTTCGG